>NHYE01000033.1:0-10029 GCA_002938385.1 Gymnopilus dilepis
CCCTCTTGCTGTATTATTTTGAAACTTTGATGTGCATCATGTGACAACGTTGCTGTATAGATACGGCTCATGTATCAGTTGCCAGGTAGCAGATTTCCGCTGTGGACTTACCCTCCTTATCAGCTAACTTCCCAACTTTCATATAGAATTCTAGCCTACATGGCTGNTTGAAACTTTGATGTGCATCATGTGACAACGTTGCTGTATAGATACGGCTCATGTATCAGTTGCCAGGTAGCAGATTTCCGCTGTGGACTTACCCTCCTTATCAGCTAACTTCCCAACTTTCATATAGAATTCTAGCCTACATGGCTGATCTAATCCCCTTCTGATTCTGAAGGTAGGTCCCTTGAGTTGGGGGGACGGAACCTGACTGAAGTATGCTCAGCATAGTCCAGGACATCCAGAAATGGGCCAATACCCTTCTCACGTCGACTTTGAGCTATTCCTATGTCACGACAAATATGCAACAATGGACCTCAGGCTCGAAGATTTGCAGAATACGTCCTCTAGAGCTGCTTTTCCCTCGTCTACGGCAGCCACTCGATCAAATGGTTTCCATCTAAGACACCCTCAAACTCTGCAAAGTTCTGTTTCCAAACCTGCTGTGCATCTCTCTGGCGACTCACACTCTTTCTCGCCTTGGAACCAGGCTTTGAGAGACTTTAGAACCCCATACGTTGCTCCACTGGGAAATATGTCTCTCAGATGGCTTCTGGGATGAGAGCATACCCATGCTCAAATTTTCCGAGAATTTTTGCAAACGGCACCAATCTATATGTCCCGAACCGCCTTCGACCCTTGAATGGACTCCGAAAGCTTCCAGCGGAGCTTGACCTACACCATCGACGTCCACGTCGTGCCCTTATTATCAATGATTCAATGCCTCGCACATGGACAGATGACTGTGTTCAGCCTTGTCACAGTCTTACTGGTCTATCCTCCACACCTCCCGCCTTCTAGCGGTATCACGAGCCTGTCCGACAACGTCAGTGGCTCTTACCAAGTACGTTGACAGGCCGAATGCCAATCTTGCTCAAGTTAAAGCCAGCACTTCCCAGGACGCTTCATCCTCGTCGGACATTCCCACCCCGATATCTCACATTGCAGCTCGCTTTTCCGAGTCCAGATCATCAACCCCGAAGTATCGGCTGCTATCCTCCGTCGACGCGTACGGATTCTCTAGTCAGTCGACCCAACCCATCCTCTGGTGACTCTCCTAGAATACCCTTTTCTTCGCGTAATTCAGAGGGAGATCAATTGAATTGGATTCTATTTCAGCTACTGACGCCGAAGAGGACTGTTTTTTGTGGGTGAGGATAAAAACGAAGGAATGTGCTATATCGTCTGAAGTTGGGCTCATCAATCCCGGTTCTGGTACTGGACGAAAAAAGTCTATCGTCACGAGAGGCAGAATTCAGGACCCGAGCGTGATCTTGTCTTTGTCGACTTTCACGTCTTTACTGACGCTGGTGCCTCGGCTTTGGCATTCACAACCACTCCAGCCATCGCAGCGAAGACACGAGAGGAGTTCAAACCCTTGCGAAAGCTGCACTGTCACCATTCAAGCACTCAGTATCGGCCCCAGCGGCAGCTCCCGTGAATTTCGACAATCCTTACCCAATTTCTGCGCTGACGCTTTATGAACTATGACAGCATAGTCGAAATATGTACCTTCAGCAATCTCAACTGTTTCTAGAGCGGCCAAACCTCAAGCAAAGTCAGTCGTGTTTCTAGCTATGATATCCATCTCAGGAAGTGGTCGAGCATCACGCATCTGTCCCCCCTCTACGTTGAGTCCGAAGTTTGCGTGGAGAGAATGTCCTCGCTGGTCAGGTAAGCCATATTATCCGTGTCTAGTCTAGGATACTTACTTCATTTGTAGTGATTCCGTCCAAGAACAGTGCAGACGCTTCGATGCATACTGCTGCCCCGATCATGCATATCATTTAATTCTTGTCGCTCATTCATGCTCACCTCTTGTCAGATTCACTTACATCGTTATGTGCTGAATGGCACTTTCCGCACCTGAGGTATGTATTGACGGTGCTTCGCGATCATGATCACACAACTTCACTCCGCACAAGGACGAAAATTCTTCAGTACTAGGACAATGAGGATGCGGATGAAGGGACAAGCGGCAAGAAAGACTCGGAGAGCCTGGACTCGGGAAGTGATCGCTATCATGACCACCCCTATTCAACAGTTACATGATATCGGATTAATCTCTGCCTAATCTGTCAAGGGCCATCAGATGAATTTCACATGGCCGCTCAAATGCCATCGGATGCTTCCTTTATTGAATCTCAAAGCAGCTCGTGTGGGAATGAGAGTGGCGCTATTCAGACTCCGCCTATGGGATTGAGGTTGCGTGCCCACCTTGGACTAGTGTTTCAAGTTCAGCAGGCTTTTTGGAAGCAAAAAAATTCCTGATGGCAAGAAATCCTGATGTATATGGAGTGTTATATCAAGGCGGATATTGAGCCTCATTTGGCCGTCGTGGGCTTAGAAAACTGGATCCTTGGTACAAAGCTAGTGTCTTGATCATTTCACGGCTGCCAAAGTTCCCTACTTTGGATTGGAAATACCGTCTCTATAGGTACCGTCCTACCATATACGGCCGTTTTTGGCCGTTTCTTCGCCGAACTGTACCGTCAAGGCTTTAGAAATTTCCTCTACGGTACGGTTACGGTGCAGCCGTAGCCGTAGGGCTGCCGACACATTGCCACTCGCGCATTTATGCACAGCGCCAGTTCACAGATGCCCGCTGGCAGGATGGGGCAGTATGGCACGGCAGATGAGGCGGCGGGAACGGCAGGACAATGGCAAACAATGTCCAATACCGCCCATATTGAGCGGGCGGACACTGTTTCGGCCACCGCTCGTCGTCGAGCGCATCGTTCGGGATGCGGATGGGCCTGGTAGATAGCCCCGATTTTTCTGTACCCATTTCAGTAGTGTGCGCCCCCGACAGGGGAGGGGGCGGGATGGATTAAAAGAAATGGGTTTGGATGACGTTCAAAAATAAACGCGCGCCTCGGAGAAAGGGAGGTAAAAATAAATGAGATCAGCCCGATGACCGAGATGACGTGCGTCGTCATGCGTTCCTGCCTATCCCCGATGCCGATCTATTTCTGGACGGTATGGCTTGCCAAATCGGGCTTCGCGTCATACATTGCATTAATATCGCGTTTTAATCGCGTAGTTACGTGTAATTGAAAAATATAAAGTGAATGGTACCATTAACAAGCTGAAAAGTGAAGGGAAAGGCTGAATGCAGCAGGATGACAGTGGAAAGTATCACGGATGAAAGTGTTATTTTTAGATTTCCCATCAAAACACGGATCTACTTCGCTCTGGGCATCTTATCTTATCTTGATATTTTTGATCAGATAAAAACCGATCTGAGCTACAATCATGGGGTAAATGTAGTGCTGCCGCAGAGTGCAGTAAAGTCCGAGTGCAGCCAATTTTGGACGACTGTGATACGCTGCACAGTGATCACAGTGTGCTGTGAAGTGCTGTGAAGGGAATGACGACGCAGAGAGCTTTCAAAGGGCTGATGTATGTTTTCATTTTTTCATTACTAGTAAAACGGTAAAAACAGGTTTCAAATCTTCTATTCCATTCTACATAACCAGTAGTCCTTAGATATAGTCGATTTGTGCAGCAGAACGCTGAGGAAGAGGTCGAACTGTTGAAAACCACGGTCGGCCTGCGAGCAACTCGGAGAACGTCATGGAAGTCGGTTGATGGCGTGACGGCGCCGGAAAGTTCACAGGGCTACTAAAACAGGTTAGGACTCGGGAAACGACGTACCAAACGGGAAGAACGATCACCGACGGTGAGGGCGACGGACTTCACAGCACTTCACTGTCACTTTGTTGCGCTGTGCAGTGTGATCCGAACTCAAAATATCACAGTGCAGCACAGTCACTGCACAACGACGTAATTATCCCAGTGTTTTATGCCAGGTTGGGTCGGTGACTCCGCTGCCTGCTTCCGAACACTGCTACGCTTCTGTCGAATGTCATCAGCAGGGGTTGCCCCACCTTCACTTTTGGGTCCCTTCAGTGGACGTTGACTGTTTGGCAGTGAGAAGCCTGACTAACGTCGTCGGAGTGATCCTCCACCCATGAATCGTCTTCCCCTCAGCGAACAACGAATATTGAACGTTGATCCATCTATCTCAGTGATTAATCACAAGGGCTGGCGAGACTGCATTAGCCAGTGGTCTGGAAGTGTAGTCGTGCTCTTCTCGGTGACGACACCTTCCGCTGGAATGCCCCGGAGGTCGCTGGCGGCTGAATTCTGGGGGTTAGATTGCGGCATTGTTCTTGTTGGTCAGTTGATATAGATTAAGGAGAGTCTTTCGCATGGGCGGTTGGGGCTGAGTCGCTCCCTTCCGCATCTTCTCCTGTGCTCACAGCCGTGACCTTGTTCGTCAATCCTGAGAGTTTGTAGTTGCTGGACCAAGAGCAATCCGCTCCGTGGCGTTGACAGGAGGTATTTGGCATTGTTGCCAGAGATAACTTTGTATCCCCGGCGTCAGCAGAGCCTAAAGAATTTGTGTCGAGGGGCTCATTGGATTGAAAATAATAATAAAAAAGCCGCTGGAAGAATGCCACATGATCTCCACCTAGTTAATGCAAATACAAGGTCTTATTGAGCAACCAGGTCCATGCAGAGAAAACGAATGCAAGAGGACGAGACCCCACAGCCGAATGGACGTGCCTTTTGCGCCAACAATGGCGCGCTTGCCTTGTAGATGGATCCGTTGCATGAGGGATGGAAGAACGATGAAATGAACTCGACTTCACGGTGGGAGGAAAAGGGTGTGACGCTTGAACTCCATCCCTCGAGTCGTCTTTGTAGGCCTATTGGCGGGCCATTAGAATTGCCATAAGTTAAGTAGTACAGGGTATGCTCGTCCTAGACATACTACAAGTATACAAAATACCTTCCGCACCCAAATGGTATCCAGTCTGGACAAAGTAGCGTTCAACCATTAGGGCCCCACGTCGCAGCCTCATGAAAGAGATGTTGGGAGCTATCGGAACAAGTCAGTCGCATCACCCGTATACACCGAGCGTGTATCTTACCGCTAGTTGAGTTCGCAGGCCATCCTGAAAGAGGTACGTGAGTCACTTCATCTGAACAGCGACATGTCGTGTAGAGGTTGAGTCGGAAGCAGCTCGATTGCAAGCCAATTGGCTTGAAGACGGAGTACAGGAGGGTCTAGAGGCAATGACGAGACGGCGGTAGATTTATCCAGGGCTTTCTGGTGAAGGGTGTCGCAAGACCACTTGCATCGCCGCTTCCTCAGCCCGAGATCGATCCAATAGTGACCAGACTATGTCTTGAGATGCAACGGTGTTTGCACAAGGTGAGAGAGAGACGGCTACCTCGTCTTCTGGAAGGAGTGGCACTTGGGGACAGGCAGCTACAGAGAAAGCCGAGGTGAGTTAGCCGAGGTCAATGACATTAGTCGGAGTGGCGTACCATCTCTTTGCAAATGTGGGCAAAGCACAGAAACCCGCCACGCCCTTTTCCAACGTCAGCTTTGATGGCGCTTGCTTGTATTTTATACGTGCTCTGAAAGCAACGAGCTACGTCTTCCAATTTCTGGAAGTTCAGATAATTCGTCCCTCGAGTTGTTGTCTTCGGTTGATGCACCTTAGATTCAAAGCGTTAGTAAACAACGTCATAATCTCAAGACAACCCGTGCTAGATAACCTATCGCATCGCCAAAAGCTACACATTTCATGTTGAAGGCAACGAGGGAAGAGCAGCCGACTGTCTCAGGGGAAGAGGCAGAAAAAGTCCGCTAGCGAGAAGCAGCATGGACAAACAGGAGTGTAAACGAAGCGGGGGAGAACCGCGAAGATTTTCCCGGCGTGCATGCCACTGTCCGGTGGTGTCAGCATACAGATCCGAGGAGCTACTGACACACAAGGCTACGTGTCCCCGAATCCAGACAGTGTAGAACCTTTGACCTGTGGGCTGGGCTACAATTGCAAGCGAGAACATATTGGGATATATGGATGCGGCCACTGATGTTTGTGTCGGTCGGAGCGAAACGTTGTGGTGCGACATCCTTGGAGCGTGACAGAGCAGGATGGCATCCATGCTGATATCAACGAATTTTACCACTAAAACATGGCAAGGAGACGATGAGGGTGCAGCAGGCATCAAGGAAGGATGGACAGTACAGAGAGCTTGGGATGGTTGGGCATGACGATGATGACATGCGTTAATTGAGTGAGCTTCAACTTGGCAACGAGGAATCGAAGAAGCTTCAAATATGAGCCATACAGTTTGGGTTGAACTGGTCTTCTTGTGTCATAGTCATCTTTTGGCTTGGGAACGGAATCAGCCTTGCCAACATCTCAAGCCTGGAGTGGACCACCAAGAAGAAGAAGAAATCCAAGGTCCCTTCCGACTATCAACAGACAATGGCAGCCTGCACCGCTGAGAGCCGAAACCTCGATTCCCGGAGTCACCCTGAGATAGCTCCGACGTCGTCCAATCCCCTCATCGCCACTCAACCAGCGACGTCTTACATCCCCGTTCCCCAGTTTAAGGCAACTTCATTCAAAATGGCGACCCTTACAGCGGAGATGACGCCGGCAACGAAGCTGCAATGCTGATAATGTACAGAGCTTCTAGTGCGATGAAAGTTCCAGGAGAGTCGGACGTCAAGGCCGAGCTGGAGCCCTTGCATGCTTCCAAGTCCCGTTGCCCTGCATGGGGCGAGAGGTCGTCCACCTTCTGTGGTATATTCGGGCCGTCATGCGGCAATACGATTTCCGATATGGTATGGGGTACAGGAAGCTGGTGAGTAGCCCATGTATCATTTGGCGGAGCTCTGAGGCGGCGAGTGATGGAGGGTGTAACAGAACTGAAAATTGGGATTGAGGAGTTACAAATGAAAAGTACAGTGAAGTGGAGGAGGAGGACGAGAGGTCGAAAGTCAAGGATAGGGTGGTAGTCGGTCCTATCCGGTTCAGCCTGTCCTGAGAAGACTCTTAGGGCGTGATAGGTCGAAGAGGCTACCAGCGGGGTCAGCATCCACTGATTCGGTAGCAACGAGACCATGAGGGCTCGAAGACGCGTCAGACATTTCAAGGACTGTGTGTGGCGTCATGGTGCAGGATGAGAGGATCTGTTGCGTGCTGTCCGTCGTGTGAGAGGTGTCAAGCCGGACGGAAGGAGCCAGCAGTGTCAATCTGGGGTGAGAGGCTTTGGACCATTTGACCGGAGACGTAACCCGCAGCGTTACAACCCATTAAACAAAAGGTTTGCAAGCTTCCCTCTCCAAAGCTGTTCTTGTCGCTGTTCTCTTGGGGAGAACGTGCCAGAAACGGTCATATCGTGCGGTCGGTGTCTTCAGATGAGATGGACTGCTCGCCAATTCAATCGACAATCCCGATTTTTCTGGAGTGATCACGGAGCCCTGCGCGACCAAGGCAAGTCACTGATAAGTGAGCATTCAACGACCGACGAGACGAACATGTATTCCCCCCAACTCTACAACCATCAACCCAATATAAACAAGCCAAGAAGATGAGTGACGGATTCCTGACAGTCAGGTCCCCTAGCCACGTTCCTGATCCCTTCTGACAGTATAGCTCTAGCTGAAGACCAGCATCCAGGACACGCAGCCCCTCATCAGCAGGCTGACTCGAAACCGCTCCCCCGGCCCCCACACACACCTGCAATGCTGCGAGTCGCGGTGGAACAGAACCTCAGCTCCGACCCGTTCTTGAAAATCCGACAACGCAGAGGGCATCGCAGAGTATCATCAATCAATCGATGTTTGTGACTCGTTTGTGTAACACCGAATTCCCTGGTAATGCGAGTCTTCAGCGTGAACTTCCGTCTTGCTTCAAGAGACGCAGAGACCGAAGGATGAGAGGGAGGAAGGGAGCAACACATGGCATTCTGAACGGCTGGTAATGGGCGCAGGGAGGTGCAAAATGAATCTTCTTGATTTCAACTCCACGCTGGTGGTGGCGCAAAGCTGGATATGTAGGCAGTGACTTCGACATTGAGGAGAAGTCGTATTGCGATTGGTGGGGATGCCATAGCTCGGGCTACAGGTGCAGTCCACAATCTTTGTTTGGGAGCGTCCTGAAACTACCCTGCGTCAAGATCTTCGCATTTATTGATGAGAGATGAGTCAGAGACGAGGTGAGTTGCGAAATACCAGAATATGGGCTTCTCTTTCGAGCATGGCTGCACAAGGGTGCCGTGCGCCATTGGCGATCGCCTTTGATACAGATGGTTGGCTAAAGCCTGATCAGTCTTCGACTGGCAGGAACTGGAAACAAAGAATCTTACTTTATTCCACCGAGAAAGACAACACGTTCATCTGGATAAACTGACTGGATGCCCTCTCGACTTCAAGGTGCTTGCCAAATGAGCTTGATGAGGCGATGCGATGTTCCTTCATTCTTTCAGGTTTGAACGTCATTTTTTGGGTATCTTCGGACAAATCCTCGTGATGTTACTCACCAGACTGTACTGTTCAGCCGATAATGTCCACCGTTCACCAGCAGACGGTTGTCGCTTTCACCACACATAATTCCTAGTTCGCTTGGGAGAGAAAGATGAGGGGAGAACTGACGAAGGCTCAGGACGGAGACCGGAACACCGGCGTGCAGAGCCCAGCCGTCTTAGGTAAGCAGTAAGAGATTCATTTCGGGTACCCCCAATTCACCCACATGCAGACCGCGATCCGACTCAAGTCCCGGGCCATCCTCTAATTCTAATTGAATAACTCTATTCGGAATACATGTTGAACGATTAGCGCCGCGCTCCAAATTTTGGGCTATTCAAGAGAGACTATTCAATGCGACTTGCGTGACGGGAAAATTTTCCATCATGTGAAATTAAACCAGAAAATAATTCCGTTACATACAGAGGTGTTGTCAAGCTCTGGGAGATAAACTGTGGACACGGAGGCGGTTAAGATAGGGCTAGTAAGTATACTTGGCAATTCTCACAGAGTCAAGGCCTGTTGTCAGACGTAGAAGAAATATTCAAATTTTGAGTAAGGTTTTTTCATCGCAATTGTGTTCCTTCATTCCCCGTCCCAGCATAATCCTGTCGCAAGTCTCGCATTTAACGAAAAGATTCCAAAAAACCTTGCTATCAAGGCCTGCGTCATCGGAAAGGCCAAGTAGAGCTTGGAAAGCACCACAGGCAGGTTCGATGTAGTGAGCGGAAGCCCCCATAGGCGCAATGCCAATGCGAGAGGAAGGGGCAACTTCTCCAATTGATTTGAACAGCGGAACTTCTAACATGGCCACTCGTCGGGTTGATGTCTAGCATAAAATATCGAATGTAGGACATACTTGGTTGAGGTGAGGGAGACTCGATTCGTAATTCTTCTGAAAATGAAATGACGTGAATTTTTTTATGAAAGCGGCGAGGGGCATTCAATTCCTTTCGCTGGATGCTTTCTACAATAAGGTCAGAAGGATGAAGTCGAAAAAGCAGTAGAATTGCGGGCCTTCGTCTGCATCATTCATCTGCACATCCTGAGTAGTGGCGGATTGAGCTGCTAAACGAAAATATCAACATTTAGATGGAGCTTTAAACTGGGAAACCACACCGGTTTCAGTATTTTGCGAAGAAGCGACTTGAGCGAGTGTCCATTGCCCTGTGATTGAGTTCAAAGATAGACAAGCGCAAGGGTGAGATGAGGACGATCAAACGCGCCAAACAGCAAAAATGATGGACATTTCGGTTCGAGGTAGCGTCGCAAAGGGTACTCGTGAACTAAGAGGCCTTTGCCAAAATTATCGTGGATGTCATCGAAGACCACTTGAGTGATCATAGTAAGCAAAAATCAAGGGATATCAAGGAAGAGGGAAAGGTACATACACCAGTAGTTACAGGACCCTTTTTGGTGACCATGCCCACAGGCTGCGACCGACTTATAGTCCTTGGGCCCTGTCCATTGGACGAACGTCCGTGCAAGGGGGTGTCGGGATTAGAATGCCTGACCCGGGGTCGAACTTT
>NHYE01000041.1:0-19832 GCA_002938385.1 Gymnopilus dilepis
GATAGAGATACGGTATTTACTGTATATATACGGTATACTATATAGTACGGTTGGAGCCTTAGCTTGAAGCAACGTAAATTTATTTGTATCAATCAGGTAGTGTTCCAGTGTGGCATATCGTCACGATGAGATGATGCGCAATACATGTGGCTTAGTACTCGGTGCTGGTAAAGTTGACACCCAGCAGTCCCTAATAAAAATGGCGCATCTTTGTCTGTCTAGGCTTCGAGCTTCATTTGCATTCCATACGGCAAGACGAAGACGCTTGTGCTCCTGATGCCTTCACTAAGAGTTGGATCATGGGGACTGTTACGGGTTTTTCGTTGGCTTGTTGCACAAGATTGGACTTCCGTTATGCTAAACAGCCTGGATAATAGGCAGATGACCTGGGAGAAATTAGCTGAACCCACCTCCGAGCTGTGCGGGGTGTGGGCGCTAATAGACTTTCGGAACTGCCACACTGACGGGAAATCCGAGCGGCAACGCCTCGGCTGGACACAATTTGTCAGACAATTTTCAATCTCAGACTGGAAACGAGGCGCGTTGAGAGGCCTGGTGATTCCCTTTGACCGCGATGGACAGGAACACGCGCTCGGGCATGGGCAACGACGCCTATCCATGGTGAGAACACCCTGTCGTTACTCAAAAATAGCATCTCTGACAGCTTGTCAGTCATCCTGCAGCGCACACCCCACTCTGGCGCCTTACATCCCCTCAAGTTCCCATCCTCAGGTATTTGGAACGGAAGTGGGCAGTCGGCGGTTCGACGACTGTGTGGCCGACGCAAAGCTTATTCGGGGAATTATATCTACTTCGACCACCATATAGGAACCACATCGACGGAACGATAGAAGACAGTTTCCTTTCTCTCATTGACACGAACCGATGTCAGTCGCATCCTCACGTCGGTCTCGCAGTCGCGACCGTGGGCGTCGCAACGGAGATTACCACTATCAACCTCACCAACCTCCACCACCACCACCTCTGCACATTCCGCCCATCAATGGACCACCATTACCTCCAACTCAACACAAGAAAACCTCCAAATCCACTGTGAATGTGGTCTCGTACGCTCAGCAGCAGCTAGGCGTGTCCGTCACGAAAGGGATGCGCCAGGCGTATGAAGAATGTAAGACCACAGTTGAGCGTATCGCAGCACAGTGCAAGGCCAAGAACAGGAGATTCAGGTACGTTATATATACATTTCGAGTTACCTGGAGTCTGATCTTCCCTTCAGAGATGTGGAATTCGACCTGGAAAACGACTCCAATCGGTGCTTGCATAACCTGTCCGAAACCAACACGTTCTCAGTCATCGACGTTCGTCGTGTAGCAGAAATATTCGAAAAACCTGTCTTCTACAGCGGGACTTCCAAGTCTGCTGAGGCTATACAGGGTGCTGTGGAGGACTGTTACCTGATCTCGGCTCTCTCGACGATGACCTCCGTGGACAGACTGATCAAGAATCTCTGTGTCGCAGTGAGTCCTCGCCGTTTCTGATGGTCAATGTCGCTGACTTGCATCACAGCGAGACGAGGAAGTCGGAGTGTATGGCTTCGTCTTCTATCGAGATTGCTATTGGGTGCCGGTGATCATAGACGAGTGCGCTTCCTTTCTTCTTTCCCTTTAGTCGGGTCAACGATCGCTGATCTCTTCCACGTGCAGCCTGTTGTTCACCCGAGTGCCGAAGTACGAGCAGCTTACAGCAGTCGAGAAGGAGCTGTATCACTATGAAAAAGAGAAGTACAACGCCACCGCGCGGAAGGGTTCCGAAGCGCTGTACTTTGCTCGTCCGACCAAGGAAGGCGAGACCTGGATTCCTTTGGTGGAGAAGGCGTATGCCAAGGTACATGGAGACTATGCTTCAGTGATGTATGGGCGGACGTGTGACGCGATTGAAGACATGACTGGGTGTGTATTGGTTTCGTTTTGTTTTATCATCTCCTGACGTGTCTACTCTCCTGTCTCCTCTAGTGGTGTTTCCAACCTCATTCTTACCAAGGTTTGTTCGACTTGTTTCTTATGCTCTAGCAGGCCTGACTATCATACTTCAGGACATCTTCGACCCTGACAAATTCTGGGAAGAAGAACTCCTCAAAGCCAATCAGGACCGCCTCTTCGGGTGCTGGTTCAAAGGCCTCGACGGCAACCGCAGCGGGGTGAAGAACGCCACCGTGGACGGCCTGGTCGGCAACCTCTCCCACTCGGTCGTCAAAGTCGTCGAAATCAGGGGCAAGCGGTTCGTGGTAGTTCGCGATCCGTGGGGCGATGCTGGGTGGGGCGGTCCGTGGTCGGATGGCTCGAAGGAGTGGACGTCGGAGTGGTTGGAGATCTTGCCGGAGCTGGGGCACTCGTTTGGCGGGAGTGGGCAGTTTGTTATGGAGTGTGAGTCTCGTCTTTGTTGCCACATTTTCTCCCTTGGCTTGACTAACCTTCATTGGTTAACAGACAAGGACTTCCTGAATGTCTGGCAAGAAATACAAAGGACGATTATCTTTGATGAATCTTGGGTCATGTCCTCACAGTGGCTACATATCTCACAGCCTTTCCCGTCAATCAAGGCCTTCACTTTCGGCGACATCAGCTGTGAGCTTTATCGCTTCTCATTACATCAGGACGTGTCAATGACATCCCCTGCCTTTCAGTCTCGTTCTCTTTACCAGTGGCCTCGCCTGCTATCATCGTTCTGAGGAAATATGATACACGGTATTTCAAGGACATTCAAGGCCCTTGTATCTGGAATCTGGATTTCATTCTCGCCAAGGAAGGGGAGACGGTGCCTTTGGAGCAGTCGTCGTATTCCTTCTTCTATACGAGGAGTGTCACTATTGAGATTGAATTGGAAGCTGGGAACTATATCGTTTTGGTGAGTCGTGGCTCTTTGACCGAATGATATGATCGTCTGATGGATTATTGTGTTCAGGCGAGGCTTGACGCGGCGCCAGCAAAGGACAAGGTGAGATGAGTGTTTGACCATGTCATGGCTTGTTGTAACGGAATCTTTCTTTTAGGATTACTTCAAGAAAGGTTTGAGTAGTGGATGGGACCGGCGCAAGCTTGCACGCATAATGTCCGAGCGAGCAAAGGGGCAGTCGATTGCCTCTAACTACAAGCCAAAGTCAGTCCTCTGATGCCTCTTACCTCACCCTTCGTTGATCATTGCTTCCAGTCCACAACTCCTTCCAACGCCTGCATCGACTATCCTTGCCAGTGAACCCGTCAAAGCAGACAAGACCGCCATTGAAGCTGTCAAGACTTACGCAGGCGACGTCAAGCCCGGCGAAAGCGTCACAGTGACCACCACGACCACAACCAAGACCACCATCACCAAGAACGGCAAACAGGAAGACGACCCCCTCGTCCGCAGCGCGCCTCGCGGCGGCATAAACAACATCACAGCTGGGCCTCCTCCAGTCAACGGGTACAGTGTGCCCCGTGAACCTGGATTGGTTGGCATGCCAGAGTCACCGTCTCCGCCTCAGTCACCCGTGTCGCCACCTCTGCAGCCGTATGTGCCCTTGCCGCCGCCGCCGCCTCCCATGGATTGGGGCGGACCACCTTCACCGATTATCCCAGCTGCGCCGCTGCCGAGTGATGTTTTGGAGGAGGACAATTCGGTTGTGGTTGGCTTGAAGGTGTACACCAAGAAGACGGCGCCCACTGTCATTACTGGGAGGCTGAAGCCACCGGCTGGTGTTTCTGGACCTGCGCCTGCGCCTATGCCCTATTGATTGTTCTCGAAGGCTGTGTATTATTTGGACGCGTATTGGGTGCGTTGCAGATATCTTCTGTATATCTTTTACGAATAGTTTTGATTTTGGAAGAGTGTACACCAAGTGTAGCATTAGAATGTCGAGATAGATTGCAGTACTACTGTAGCAAGGTGTGATACACGACGTGCTCCGATAACAAGGGACAAAATTAAGATAACAATAGGCTAAAACAGACAGCATGCAAGGTATGCAAAGCAGTATATACGTATCTACAATACAATAGTCACGGTGAAGCGAAGAATACATGAGAGAAAAACAGTTTGTAGGAACCTTTTCCCTGAGTATTCAGGGCTGGAGGTGGATACGGACGTGTTGCCCAAGATTGTCACGACGACTAAAACTTTTGTCGCAACCTTCGTAAGGGCATTGGTGCGCTAAAAAGTAGGTCAGTCGCCGTTCAAATATGGTCAACTGAACGAAGAATGACTGACGTTTATCATTGGTATGGATGCTCCTCACATGGCGCTTGAGATGCTCGCCCCTTACGAAGCATTTGCCACATCCTGGTACGACGCAGACGAATGACCTTGGTCCGGAACCATCGTCAGGAACAGACGACGAACGGTTTGAAGCAGTCGTTCTCCTCCTGGACCCGCGCCCTGTGGTACTCAGAGAAAGGCTCGGAGCACGGGCGTCGGAGGCGCTTCCGGTGCCGTACTCCTCCTTGACGCCGCTGCTGCCAGAGCTGATGCTGATTGAGGGACTAGCGCTCCCGCTGACATTAGCGACGTAAGGCACCTTGCGACCACGACTCTTCTTGTTGAGGTTGGGCACGGGGACTGGTAAGGGAATGGGCTGGTTCTTGCGCTTCCTGATGCCAATCCTTCCCTCCTGATAGAGGGCCAATGCGTCATTGATGTCGACACCGATTTCCTCTGGGAGTTCGCTTCCTGAACGAGACTGGCCCCCCATCTGAGTGACGAGAGCCAAGGCAAGCGCTGCGCTGCCTTTGGCTTTGCCCTTGCTGACGCGCCTCATCTTCTTCCGTGGAAAGGGCACCGTCTTCGACCCACCGTCATCTGAGAACCCCGTATGTTGGTACGAAAGGTCTGGAGACGCGGATCGAGAGGGATGATACTCGTCAGAGTCGACGCTGTCCTCAAAGTCGTCCTCGTCCTCACAGTCGAATTCAGCAGGACGGTCTAGGAGCGTACTGGCGGATCTTCTCGACCTTTTGAAAGCGCGAGCAGAAGTGGTGGCCACGCTAGGGGCAGTGGAAGACGCCTTGGTCGCTCGTTTGACGTAGGGTGCTGGAGAAAGAGAAGCAGAAGATCGTCGGCGCTTGGGTCGGACAGTTGGAGAAGGAACTCGAAGGTGATCTGTCCCAGACCATCCAGAAATGCCTTGCCCAGGACGAGCGGGGGTAGGCTTCGGCTGGGCTATGGGCAGAGGAAGATTTCGTGCAGGGGATGACTGATGCGACATCGCAGAAGCCGAGGAAACTAGCAAAGAAGGCTGCAAAACCATGGGTTGCGCGACCGGAACGGCATATGTCCCATCCGAACGTATGGCTGGCACACCTGGGTATTGGTTTACTGGGCCGTTCGTCCGAGATGGTGCCAAGTCCTCTCGACGCCGTGCAGGAGAGGGCTGAGCTGGTGGAAGATGAGAAGAAGGCTGTGGAGCGATCTGTAGGAACAGTGCAGGATTGATCGTGGTGGGAGGACAGTTCGAGCTGCCTGAGGTCTGAACGGTTGCCCTAGGGGGAGAAAGGGAGTCTGGCAGTGGCCGCATGCTTTCGCCGACAGAATGAGGCGCCACCGACTGTGCTTCGCAAAATTCTAAGGACACGGAGGAGGATATGTACATCTGCCACGCGATATCTTCGCGAGATGGAGAAGACGCCGCGTTGTTGACCAAAGTCCGTGAAGGCTGAGAGAAACGGGAGCTAGTATAACCGTTTGAGGGAAAGGACGGAGAGGAAGAATATTGTAAAGCCGTAGTCGTCGAAGGGCCTGGAGTGTTTTGATTAGTTGGGCGGCTCCTCTGTAAAGGTGGCGTGTAGCGGTGTTGGTCTTCCATGGGCTCCCAGGATCGCATACTCATCGGTGAATCCTCTTGAGGCCAAAGAGGCGAATCGTGGTTATGACTGAAGCTAGGTATAGATCGCATACGAGTCCTGACATTCCTGGGCGACGAATGGGACCTAGAGATGGGGCTAGAATTGGACAAGATGGTAGAGATCTCGCGATTGGAGTAAGAAGCAGGTGATATGGTCCCGTCCAGATTCTCCACATCAAAAAGGATTCCAATGTCCATGCCAGAGACGAAAAGACTAGACTTTTGGAAAAGGCGCTAGAAGTAGGGGGGCCGATGAACGACACAGGAAGTTACGAGCTCTGATGGATGATGAGCAGAGTGCTCAAGGTAGATGGCTGACCACGATAAATGAGAATGCGGAAACCGGTCTCGTCGCAGTCGTCGTCCACGACTATCAGGCTTCGTTGAAATTCTGGATGGGGGGATGACGCGTGAAAGTGGTCGTAATCATTATTTCTCCGGCGCCTTTACCAAGGAAAGAAATAAAAATAGAGGTGGTCGGGTATGGAGGAGCGACCAAGACACTTTATTCCTCTTGATTCCTCCATCGAGTCAGTGATTCGGATCTGACTGTGCCAAAATGGCCCTACGCGATATATAGCAAAAGAGGTACTAAGTAACTCAGTGGAAAACGATGACTTAGTAATTGTAAAGAACGCCTATGACTCACGTAGCGTTGGAAACTTCATGCCCATTTCTACGAGGTGGACTGTTCAAGTTTGTTGATGTTCTCGAGTCGATCAACGCAGCAAAGGTGTGAGGTCACGATTTGATTCCGTCGTGTTTGGCATCGGACTGCGGCACAAATACGCAGCAGCGACCGTAACCCCAGATTATGGTTTTGCTAAATTTCTGTCCTCTCTCCATCCCCTCATATAATGGGTCGCCTACGTCGGTCTCGGACCCATAAAGCTCAAAGGGATGTCCATAGAGCATCGCGCACTAGGGTAAGCTCAGAAATCTACCATAAAATTACATATCTAATCAGAACATCAGGCCAAAACGAGGGACCTCGACCAGATCCAACTCATCGACCTTGACCCCAAAGTGAGTGGTCCGCGATATGAAACATTATGCTCCTAGCTGATAAATATACATTTCAGAACAGAGCTAAACTAGAGGCGCAGCCTATAAATTACGAAAAGCCTGGCCTCGCACAGCATTATTGTGTCGAATGCGCCAAGTGAGATTTCATGCTGCCATGCTCGTTTTCAATCGTGTACTGAATCATCCCTGCTCTTCCTTTTCGCGATCAGGTACTACGAGACTGACGCTGCTTTACAATCTCACTGGCGTAGTAAAGTCCACAAACGACGGCTGAAGCAGCTTCGAGAGCCAGCTTATACGATAGAAGAGTCAGAACGAGCAGCAGGGTTAGGAAGGGAAGATAGACGGCCGACAGCAGTTGCGTCATCAGAGATCATGGTTGACGCTGTTTGATTGTATCATATCTGTACGAACTACTTTTTGCATTGGAACTCGCTCACTACTTAATAGTCTCTGTTTTGCCTTTGATTTCGTGCCGCGGTTTTAGTCTGCCAGTCCAACCCGTGAATTTCTCCCTGCAATTATCTCATTATATTTAAGCGAGTACGGCACCAGAGTTTGGCCTCAATGTGATCAGGTCGTTCTGGAGAGCAGCTTGCTGGAATGCACAGAAAAAAATCTATCTGATATCAAGCCAGTGACTCAAAGAATACGACAGTAATGGATGCCAAGTGAGTAGATCCCTTATTCTCTGATGCCGACTTCTCAATGTCTGAGGCAAATTCACAGTCGGGTGTTCATAGTGCACAAGCATGCGTCAGTGGAACGCAACTACATCAAGTGAATAAGACAATGGTGTCAGAAAACCAACAATCTGACATACCTTCCAGTCGTACGCGGATGGCCGACGACGATAGGTCCCGGGATACAGCAGTATGTCCCACTAGGGCCTATGAATTTTAAAGAAGGTGGATTGAGATAAACCTACGGTCGATAACACGCAATGACTTACAAAGGTTTTCCTGTAGTCGTCAGTCAAGTCAGAAGATTAGTCAAGTCGCTGTGAAGTGCTTTATCTGATACGCACAGTAGAGGTACCTGTGTGGATTTTCGATTGGGTGAATAAATGACTTGGGGAAGTTGACGAGCAAGAGCTTACATGGAACCGAAATAGGTCCAGAAATCAGAGTACGAGGGACGGCAGTGGCTTGAGCTCCACAGAAGAAGGTCAAAGCAAGAGCTGCGACGACAAACTTCATAGTTGCTTTGTCTGTGAAGGGCTGTAAGTGCTAGGACGTGAATTTGATTTCAGACAAATTCAGGACCTGAGCCCTTTTGTAGGATTCCGGATAGCTGCGCAATACACCATCACTTGGCGATTCCCGGTTGGGCATCGGCGTTTGGATGGATTGGTATGAATCCTAAGGTTCGCATCTGTCGCTAACTTTGTTGAAGGTCTGGTCAAATACAGGCGCTCGATGATTATCATTCCGACTTGACAGCCAGCGGGGAATTTGCTTTCCTCTCAAGTGGGTTCTGCCGGGACAATTAACGCTTCATCTGGACGACGTCACTATGGACAGGTGGGTCGTCTTATGACCTTTTGTACTGATCGTCGGTTCTTTATTGACATGGACATAGGAGGCTCGGCTTCCAATGGTCCACGTTTCATCCACGTTTCTCATTTCATTTGTCGTTGGCTATACGCTTACTGAAATTTCTGGTAGGCTTTATGTTGCATTACCACCGCGGCAATCGAAAGATCCTTGACTCAAGTATGTAAAGTTAGGCTATCACACCAGCCCATGACACCGGTCCGATTCTCGATGGCTTCCATGAAGTATACTACGACTTGAGCTCCTCCATCCTTCCAACACGTCAGGCAGGGCAAGCTTCAAAAGCTCCGATGCAGCTGAAAATTTTCATCGTTGTGTCACCCTTCAACAATGAAAAGGAACACTTACGTTCCGGTTGTTCGGGGATGGCCAACTATAATCGGACCAGGGACGCAGCACCACGTTCCCGTCGGGCCTGTAGATGTCCCAGTCAGCTGGAAGTTCAAGCCGTTGGAGTGGTGAGTGAAGGCTTACACTGTGGTTCCTGTGTGTAGAAAATCAAGTCAAACCTATCAGAGCGAATCGTTCTGGACCTTTGTGAGGATTAGGACCTACGTTCAGACCACCTGTTCGGTAACATGAGCAACCAGAATGCTAGTGGTATCTTTATGAGGACTTGCAGATAATGTCATCGCGTTTGAGAGGACCGGCGAGTGCCCCAGAGATGAAGGCGAGGGATATGGCGAGGGGTGTGAAGGTAAATTTCATCTTGCGTTCTCAGATCTTTTGTTTGAGTGATAGGACTGGCTTTCGTAGAAAACCTCAGACTCTCGAATCCTTAAATACCCTCCGAGTGCTGAAGGACATACTCGACCGTCCCTGCAATGTTCTGGAACACTGGCTTTACGTCGGAGCATAGGATGACTACCTTTTCTCAAGGGAAGGGCAGGCGGTCGATGAATATCACAGGCTCAAAGCCATGTGCCGCCCAGAGGCGGAAAGACGTGGCAATATTTCGGTTCGGCCCTACTTTCTTTCTTATTCTTTTGATCCAATCCATTTATTTCGAACAGAATTTGGCTGCCTTGCAGCCCAGCCCTTTTTGGTCTGAATATCAATTCGAATTTGATATAATCCACAACTACCTCTTTGCGAAGCCCTATTCCCGACCTATCCAGACCAAATTCTGAGCTCGTTTTCTGATGCAGCCGCTTTGCTTATTTTGAGCCAAATGTTTTCTCGGAATAACACAGAGGCTCTCCCAGTCACGCTCTGTTAGTGGATTCCGAGACGGCTGCCTTGGCAGCGAGCCACGTTAGTGCTGCTTCGCGTTATAGTGTCCTCCGGATTCGACGGTCACAGGTCAGATGCTTTGAGTACTTTGACTAAAGATTCAGACTTCTCCATCCCACAACTTATGGTCAGGTGTACTGATCGTTGTTTGTGGTCGTCACTCCTGGTACTATTAGTAGCGGTACATGGGGCTTATGTTGCTTATGTTGAGCGACAGTCTGTACGCTACTTTCCTGGTCTAACTGGACGTGGCCAATCCTTCCTTAGTACCGTAGATGGCACGACCAGGTCGGTACAATGTCGCCACCTGTGTGGTAGGCGTTGCGAACACTCGCATTCCCTATGTGTTTCACATTGTGGACGAGACTGATCATTACAGCAAATGCTTTCTCAAGTACAGGCCCTCGTCAAAAGGGGTGCGACCCTGTACATATGAGAACATTGGGAATCAACGGGCCCAAATTCCAAGTGAACTCTGAGCGCTTAAGCGTCTGAGGCTTGTGTGTCAACGTGAAGGCTCTTGAATGACAAGCCGACTTTCCAAGTAAATCATTGCGAAAATACCGAGGGCGCCTTTCTATTCCTTGGACCAATTTTTACTCAGCAGGACTCTGTGACGTTGCATTCATTGGTGATGTACTGATACCTTCATAAGCAGTTGCTAGTTGGACGTCAACTAGATATTTTGGGACCGGAATCTAGAGTACTATCGAAGAACCTCGAACAGCTAGACTAGACGAACATCAGCTTGCTCCATTTTTCGTGCTTCTGGCGTGTCAGGCTACTTGTAACCTCTTATATCCTATGCCTTGTTGATCCTGCTGCGTATAGAGTAGCTGATAGCGTTGACCTTTGGAAAGAGCTGGAAAGTCTTGGCGATAGTATTTGATCGTGCCTGGGACGTGACGCAACAAACGCGTACGCGACACAGCACGTGCTGCGTAGCTCAAATCCCAACGTCAAACCTGACGCGTCGATGACGAGATCCTCGCGCCTAGACTGTCGAGATAACCAGGTCCATTCGGCGTCAATAACCCTCGCATCGCCATATAAACCCAAGGACAAAAGCTGACGAGGACACCTTATCTGTTATCGTCCATATACCAATCCCAGGTCCTAATTTACAGCCTACACCAAACCAGGAACCACGAGCTCGAAGTTTCCGCCATGACCCTCGTCGCACACGAAATGCGAGTATACTCGAACCAGCTCGCCGCACACACCCTTCGTCAATTGAACGCCGCTAGACGAGAGTGTACCGGCACCTCTGAGAGTCAGAAGAGGACGGCTGGGCAACAGGAGGAAGCGCGAGGAAGGAGGAGGCATAGGGATTTGCGTGAGCATCGGCTGAGGAGCTACTGAGAGGTTTCTTCAACTGGAAGTTGCAAGGCTAAGCATGCACGCGCCATGATGGCGAGGTGAGTAGTCTGTTGAGTCCGGCCGCAGTTGGGTACTAATAACTTGTAGGAGGACGCGGCCCCTGAAGGATAGTCAGCAAGTGGCGTGAACGTCTTATGGAATGAGAACACGCACTCTCGACACCCCCGAGGATGACGGTGCCAGATCGCCAGAGCCGCACATTTCGTACCTTTGACGAAGGGTAGCGATTATATGGACCGACCAGGCGCTGGAAATTGGGTTCGACGAGGCTATGGGGTGGAGGGATGTCCAGAAAGTACTCTCGCGAGTCACTGGTACGAATATGAGAGGACAAGGGGTGGAAGACGAGGAAGAGGGCGGCTTGGACGCATCTTCTACTTTTCAGAATAGAAATGGTGCAGTTGAGAGACCTGATGTGAATATGAGCGTCTCCACACCTTCGCAAGACTTTGAGAAGCGCAGTCTTTCATGTTCTTGAAGGATCCTCAAAGAAGCAGGTCATGTAGATCGAGTTATCTGTGGGGCAGAACAGTGAACATCGATCAAACTTAACGAAAGTTAGAGGACGAAACTTGAATACCTTTGTGCTGAACCGCCAACTAAACGAAGTGAATATGCGGCATGCGGACTATGATATTCATCCGCCTGAACTCCTCACTGAGGTCCTCATCGTTCTCCGTTGGCACGTTTCCATCCTTATCTGGTAAATAGGACCTCTCCTTGAGCGGCTCCACCCCCTTTGCCCATCTCGGAACCTCCTCAAACACCTGCGGACGCGCAGCCAATTCCTCGAAATCCGTGACGATGGGCGGCGCGTCCCTCGGCAGGCCCAGTTCAACGCGTCGATTGAAGGCATCGCACATCATTTGGGTGAGGACAGTTAGGATGGCGTAGCGTACTGGATCGCCGTAGTCTTTGGGGTCGGGTATGGCAGAGACGAGCCATTCCGGGTGAGATCTGCAGAAGTATTCCAGCTCGTCACGAAGTCGGATCGTCCAATCGAGCACAAAAAATTCGTAGATGCGGTAGAATGAGGCTGAAGGCGTGTCTGGTGGTGTCACTCTCAGAAAACGGGACCGAATAGAGGGACGTAAGCGCGACCGCCGATATGTGGAAGGGTGTTGGGAATAGCGTTTGCAAGCTTCAGAAGGGTTTGCGAGGAGTTGTGAGACGGGGGGCGGGAGAGGTTCTTGGTACATAGACGCTTAATGAGTTGCTGGATATAGTAAATATAGAGATATTCTTTGCTTAGAACGTGAGATGTGTGATACCAGGCTCAGAGCCCTGTGGTAGTCGTAGCCTGAAGGTAAAGGGAACTGGAGTGGAGGAGTATGACGGCACCCGGATCTGAGAACAAAAATAGATTCTTTCCGACCTTATGTAAGCGTTTCGAGTCGTCCAACGCCGCCGCTTCCGAGTTTCTTCATCCTCCCGCCACTTTCCAATTGTACAGGATGCCAACAAGATGCGAATAGTGAAAACCATCTACGAAGAACACCTCTATGCTTCTCTCCTGTCGCCTGCTTCTCTTCGATCTAAAATCATCACTTGAGCACCGTGCTTGTTGCTTGCGGTCCCTACAGAGCGGCTAGCCAGACCCTCCTCAAGCCTCACGCCCACGCCCCATGTTGACCGTTCGACCGCCTTTTTAGATATGACCTATTCGATATATGACTTTATGTGCTCGCTGCTGCACGTACACACGTTATTACCCTTTGTTTGAAGGAATGGCGGGATCATGATGGTTTGTGAATACTTCCTTTCTCCTCATCCGCGACGTTCTGACATAGCTTGCCAGTTGATCAAACGGTCAGAGAAGCAGTACTCTGAAACATTTCGCAACACATGGTCTGTCGAGAAGCCATGAAGCCTCTTGTGAGGCATCATGGGGCTTGAATGACGGTGGACGCGCAATTGAACGGGACAAGTATAGGTCACTTCACCCAGGCCCCAGGATAAGGCGATGATCAAACAAAGTTATTCTCACTTGACGATACTCGCTGCAGAAGACAGTACGAGATACTGGATCTCGTTATTTTGAGCGTGTGAGGCCTTAGATGAAAAGGATATTGCTTCACAATGGTCGCACAGCTCTGCCGCCTAGGTCTTCCAGTGCCTGGACTGTTATCGCACCCATTAAGCCCCATCCCTTTCATCCCATCACTGAGCATCTGCACATCGCCTTCCAATGCAGTCCGATATGTTCAATCTAGGTCAGAACGGTAAGGTAGTGGTTAGTGGTGGGACATTCACGCAGGTGGTCTCAAAAGATGATGGTGAGCTGGCTTTTTGCCTTTGGTAGCAGTATCTGAGGCCCCCGTCTCTTCAATCCCCGTGAATCGCATTACAGATCCTTTTGTCCGTCTAGGAAAGGCAGTTTCCCCAGCAGCCTTTCATGACTCAGGTGCTCGATATGATCCCCCAAAGTGCTACCCCAATACACGACTAGCTGTCCTCGAACAAATTCGAAATTGGGTCAGGGGCCTGGATACCGAGGAAAGAGACGCCCTCATCATGTGGCTGCACGGTCCGGCAGGAGCGGGGAAGTCAGCAATTGCGCAGACTATCGCAGAAGAATTCTCGACTCAAGACGAGATACTTGCAAGCTACTTCTTCTCCAGGACGGATCCGACGCGAAATCACGCGAGATCGGTAATTGCAACTATTGCGTATCAAATTTCTATCCATTTCCCGACTGTGCGGAGTCTTGTTGAAGAAGCCATTCGCACCGACCCTCTCATCCTTACACGTTCTCTTCCGACTCAGATGCTTTGTCTTATAGTAACGCCGCTCGAAAGCCTCGTGGCATCCGAGTATTTTCATGCGTCGAAATCCAGAAGACTCATCATTATCGACGGTTTAGACGAATGCAACGACAGACATGGTCAGACGGACATTCTTCACACCATCGCTGAGGCACTCCACCATAGATGCATACCATTGAAGTTCTTAATCGCCAGCCGCCCAGAGCATGGTCTTACACATGCATTCAATAGGCGATATTTGTCTGAAATTTCGACCCGCCTTGCCCTGGATGATACATACATGCCGTGGGATGACATTCAAGTATTCTTGCGAGGAACGTTTGCTGGAATCAAGGAGAACCATCCCTTCAGAACTCGTATCCCAACGGACTGGCCTGCAGACGAGGAGATCAACTACTTGGTGCACAAATCTTCTGGACAATTCATCTACGCAGCGACGGTCGCTCGATTCGTCGAGTCAATAAGGCACTCTCCTGTGAGTCGCCTCGAAATTGTACGGGGCGTCCGGACTGGTGGTACGGGGCAACAGATGCCATTTGGAGAACTGGATGCTTTATACCACCACATCTTCAGTTCTGTCGAAAATCCTCGGGCTGTTTTGAGGTTGTTTTCTGCCGTCATTCTGTGGGGTTTATCGATGATTGATAAAATTGAGCTGCTCCTCGGTTTGAGCCCAGGAGAAGCTGAATTGCTGTTATGTGATATCTCATCCCTTGCTTATCTCCAATCGTCTAGCGTGGCATCTCGGCATATGAGCGAAACTTGCAAATACGTCAGGTTCTATCACGCGTCACTGGGAGACTTTCTTCTTGATCAATCGCGCTCAAAGAAATTTTATATAAATGTCCCTTTGGTCCATGCTCGATTGATTGAGCATGCAATTCAATTTCTTGACGGTGAATTTGACTTCACTTACACGACCATCTACTGATCATTCGATAGGCGCAAGCCCCGCAATCGATTCCAGTCTCTGTGCAGAATTTCTAAATTTAGCGTCGAAGTACATACACGAAGCTCAGCCTACGAGCAGCCTTCATCAACGACTTGCACATGCAACCCTCATTAATTCGCCCAAAAATTGCAATGACTCTCGTGTCCTTGAACTCGTGAGATTTCTGCAGGCACTGCAGCGTTCAGTATGTCTGTCTTTCTTGAATGCTTGAACGGGTGTAGACGTCTGATAGACCATTCCTTGGGCAGAGGAAATGTATGAACATCACATGCAATCACTTCTCGATTACATGAAGCAGCAACTGGATTTTTATTACTCGGATCCACATCTCACCTTCCTAGTCGTTTCGTCCTCCAAGGTAGCTGTAATGCCCGATGGCTACCGCACTCTTGATCTTCTCTTGTCTGGAGGCTATTTCGAAGCTCTGCGGACCATTAAAAAGATTGATCACGACTACGGAAGCCTCAGACTCGAACATTTGGTGCGCCGCTCCATGAAGTCGAATGTCTTAACCATCCTGGCGCCAATTCTGAGTGACCAGGCACTCCTAGGCCAATATGCAGTGAATGGGGAAAGAACGATGTCCGCCGCACTGTACCTCCTGAAATTGGTTCAGGAGCTTTTGTGGACGTTCGACGAATGGAAGATACCCTGTCTTCAAATACAGCTCTTCCGGGCAGGATACTCAGAACACCCCATCTTGCACAACCCGAGCCGATTCCAATATCCATGGAAATGGCGTAGAACGCCGGTTTTCGTCAGGCCAGATCGGCGACTGGAGGCAAGGAAAGGTGTATATTTTGACAGAATACACTGGACCTTTGTGCAGAAGTGGCCCATAGCACTGCAGGTGGGCATTCGCAACGCGCGAGTGCTCAAACTCTCTATCCAGCTCCTGCTCACTATACTACCTGAAGCCGACCATTCACCCCTACTCACCGATTTTGTGAGGGGTCCGACATGCGGACTCATATTGCGATTTTTTGAACGAAACGATGCGAAGAAATTGAAGGAGGGCATCGAGAGCTACCTTCGAACTTCGAAGAGTCGAAAGCGCCAACGCAAGCTCTAGCTCCACGCCTTCATTCAAACTCTCGGCCTCAGGATGAGGTCGGAGGTCCGCGTCAAGGCTTCGCATTGTCTTCACGATATGATCTTTCTTTCAAAGGCAATTTTTACAGAATCTGATGACGGTTTCAATGCTCATGATACATACTACATATGAATGTATTTGAATGAAATTTACTAGCTCCAGAAATATTCTGGTCAGATTTCGACTCAACTTCCAACTGCTAAGGATATCGACGAAAGCTTATGCGAGAGCTTGAATTAGAGAAAACGAGCCGAGCAGAAGGCAGTGCAGGAGAGGATCATCGTTCAAGAGCTTTTGCACAGCTCTAGCTATAGCCATTCCGGTGCTTACTATATTAGAGCTTGGACCATGTAACAGTCGCGGTCTCATTGGGCTCGTATGTTTTACTTACTTCGTTCTTTCCTCCATCCCTCTCCTCGACCTCGGTTATCTTCCCTACACCATGCTATTCCCTTTCTACCATATGCCCATGCCCCATTCGTATGCTACCCGTATGCTTATTTCTTACATCTGACTAATTTACGTACTGGTATAAATACAGCTGTCCGTCGTAGGCTAGTCCCCAGTGAATCTACAGTCGTTATCCCTGTCTTTTCCTCTGTGTGCCGAAACCTCCCTCTCGTCGACTTACCTCCACGAGAACCCCTTTCGTCACAGACCAGTTCGCGGCTCCCTCTCGTTCACTCGGGGCCGCGGGCGTGCGTCCGAGGTTCTGACTTCTTCCTTTCGTCCACACCTTCGTTCAGGGTGCTTGCCATACGTCTACTTATCGGCTCTTCTGAAACTTGGATATGTTCAACCAAAGCAAAAACGTGGTAGTCAATGGAGGGACATTCAGTACACAGATTAACCACTATGATGAAGGTACGTCACTTGTCTCTGTGCTGGCTTTCATTCTTTCACTCTTCAGTAATGATGCATTAATGATGCGCCAGAACCCTTCGACCGTCTAGTGGGCGTAGTTTCACATGCTGCATTCCATGATTCCAGCGCCTCATACGATGCTCCGAAATGCTATCCAAACACCCGACTTGCTGTCCAAGAAAATATACGAAATTGGGCTAGAGGTCTTGACACAGAGACAAGGACCGCTCTCATCATGTGGCTACACGGCCCAGCAGGGGCAGGAAAATCTGCAATTGCACAGAGCATTGCAAAAGAATTGACTGATGAAATCCTCGCAAGCTATTTCTTCTCTAGGACTGATCCCACACCAAATCATGCAGCATCACTTATCGCAACTATTGCATATCAAATCTCTGTCCACTTTCCATCTGTCCGGGATCGCATCGAGGACGTCATTCACACCGACCCTCTTATCCTTACACGGTCACTCTCCACCCAGATGCTGCATCTCGTCACGAAGCCACTAGAAGGTCTACTCAGGGCTGGATATTTTTCCGACCCGAGATCGAGGAGGCTGATCATTATCGACGGCTTGGATGAATGCAACAGCGGGAAGGGTCAAACGGAGATCCTTCAGACCATCGCTGACGCCCTCCATGACAGTCACTTGCCCCTCAGATTCCTGATTGCAAGTCGTCCAGAACATGATCTCACACACGCTTTCAGTCGGCGTTATTTGTTGGAAATCTCGACTCGCCTTGCCTTGGATGATACATACATGCCGAAGCGACAGCTCAATATTTATTATTTGGATCCTTATCTCACCTCCCTGGTCATTTGCTGCTCCGAGGTGCATGTAAATTATACTCATGGCTTCACAGCCGCCTTGCATTGTGGACTCTTCAAGGCTTTGTTGGCCGGAGACACTGCGCACTGTGATGACTGGGAGGGTTTGAGGCTCAGATTTTTATTACGGGGATATACAGACTCGACTGAAAGAGCCCGTTTTGCCATGGCAAGGATGTTGAATGACGCTGTGCTCCTGGGTGGGTATGCTGTGAACATGGAAAGAAAGTTGGTCGCTGCGCTGTACCTCCTGAAGATGGTCAAGAAAATTTACGGCAAATTCAACGCCTGGAAAATACCCTGTCTTCAACTTCAGCTCTGTCGGTCACCAGGACCCTTCGTTCACAACCCGAGACGCATCTATCGTCCGTGGAGATGGCGCAAGATGCCATTGGCCTTGGCACCAGCCTCGAGGCACCAGCGGTGTCTTATCCAGAAGTGTCAAACCTTTTCACAGGAGTGGGCATTGTCGGCTGAGGATGGTATTGACACAGCCCATCGGCTCCAGAGCGCTATGCAGCTGCTGTTCAGACTGCTACCTGCTCTGGACCATTCCCAGGAACTCATTGACTTTGTGCGAGGCCCAGCGTGTAGACTCATGTTACGATTTTTTGAACGGCGAGTCTCGAAGGAATTGAGGAATGCCGTCAAAAAATACCTCCAGGACTCAGATGTGTCAAGTCGTTGACGGTGTGGCCATCGTTTGTCCATTAGGTTGAGTACTTTAGTTTAGCGGTTTGCACTAAATATATTTATTACCATTCGTCGTTATTGCAATCCAAGCTATTCTTTATTCACCCCGTGAAATTCTGCACGATTTTGAAGCTCTTAGTCGCCCAGTGCAAGGCCACAAGCGTAGCGTGCGTTATGCTGCTTATTCCTTCAGCCAATCGGCTCCTCACAAATCTCACCAAAAGCATGCAAGAGCAAGCGTTTGAAAACTTCCTATCTGTCCAAAAATATTCTATGAAAGATAGAACGAGGAACTTTAGTGACACCTACTTACATAGGACTTGGGTGTAAGTACCAAGCGCTGAATATGAAATGCTCGAATATGTCGTTTATTTACCTCGTGAGCTTAAGACCACCGCCGTTGGATTGGATACTAAGTACTACTTAGCACAGTTGCGATTGGTTATGGTTGCAACGTTGAAACTTGACAGCGACGTTGGTTGATGTGAGCAAGGAGCAGTTCAAATCCAATTCTATTCTCGGAAAAATGGCGCGGCCTATTTTTAGCTCTCCGGACCGAACACGGAAAGGACCGACGCACGGACCAGCGGTCCCGCCCACTCAGCGAGATTCAGCGCCTCGAAAATCACTCGAATATCCTTGAATACCGTCGCTTTGGATAAATGTCAGGTCGGGAGGACGACGTGAAGCGCACAATGGCCTCGAGAATCGAGACTAGAAGTGCAAAGCCTGGGTTATTTTATTCTACTTTTTCATTTCCTGGTCCTCGTATTGCCGCGCAACGCGTCGGCTCNTCCTTGAATACCGTCGCTTTGGATAAATGTCAGGTCGGGAGGACGACGTGAAGCGCACAATGGCCTCGAGAATCGAGACTAGAAGTGCAAAGCCTGGGTTATTTTATTCTACTTTTTCATTTCCTGGTCCTCGTATTGCCGCGCAACGCGTCGGCTCATCTCCACCAAGTTATCTAAACGAGTATTCTGAGTATTCTGGTACTCTCGGCCCCCATTCGTGACTTGCAAGCAGTCAAGAGTCTATTTGCCCTTGAGCTTGAGGGAATGGATAGCCTCTCCCTTCTCTTCCCCTCTTTTCTATTTTTCTTTTTTCTTCTATTTTCCTTTTTTATCATGGAACCCACACACACCGCTATCCAGCCACTTGCAAAAATCAACAAGATATTCGAATTTTCTCTCCCCATGCTTATTTTGATGTTTTGTCCATGTATCGAGAAGATTCAATGCAAACTACTTCCAATATGAGGCCCGGGGCTTTCATTTCTCCCCACCCAAGCATACCTACCTTTGACTTACCTGACGAAATTTTTGTCCGTCACGGCGGATTTCCGAGGCTGCCGAAAGCAAAAGTTCGTCAGGCGCGTCAGGGATCGAGAGCTCACTTTTAAGGCTGTCAGTGGATTGGATACTAAGTACCACTGAGCCCAGTTGCAAGAAACTTGACAGTGAGCGACGTTGGTTCAAGGTTGATCTGACTCTGAGCAAGGAGCACTTCGATTCTATTCTAATTTCTATTCTCGGAAAAATGGCGCGGCGGTATTTTTAGCTCACCGGACCGAACACGGAAAGGACCGACGCACGGACCAGCGGTCCCG
>NHYE01000058.1:0-19384 GCA_002938385.1 Gymnopilus dilepis
GACCAGTAGCCGGTTAGTTAGTCCAGCCATGGGCTGGCGAAAAAATTTTTGTATACCCTCTAAAAAGGGCTCGAAAATCGAAAATTAAGTGATAATAATCCATATACATGACCTGTACTATCAAAGTTTATCGAGGAAGGTATCCCTACACCACTTTTATGACCTGAATAGTGAAACTTTGCGTCTTCACATTGCTTCACTGCTGCCAGCAGCCGGATTCATACCCAGCTTTGGATCACACTTCAGCAAGGAAACTAATGTACGAGATAGCAAAACAAGAGCCTGTCCTAACTGAATGCACATGATGCTAAGACCCCGGTAAGCCAATGTCGGATTGAAGTGGACTCAATTGAATACAACAGCGCGAACTTAGACCATATTGTGAAGCCATGATAGTATGCAAGTACTATACATTCTGATGATCTTGGTAACTTATCTACTTGCATTCAGGTATCATATTTGTTACCAGAATAGAGTGAAATTGTGTTTACAGTACTTGAAAAGCATTGTGGATGGCGGGAGGAAGAGAAGAGATCAAAAAATGATGTCATATTACCATTTTTAGAAGGTACGGCAATCTCCGAGTTAGTTAGTCCGCCCTCTGGGCGGCGAGAAAAAAAATGTGGCACTGGTATTCGATTCAAATCCCGGTGCCCCCTTGNTTTGTTGCCAGAATAGAGTAAAATTGTGTTTACAGTACTTGAAAAGCATCGTGGATGGCGGGAGGAAGAGAAGAGATCAAAAAATGATGTCATATTACCATTTTTAGAAGGTACGGCAATCTCCGAGTTAGTTAGTCCGCCCTCTGGGCGGCGAGAAAAAAATTGTGGCACTGGTATTCGATTCAAATCCCGGTGCCCCCTTGTTTCGCCTTGCCATTCGCACGTCACGCATGCCTTCCTAGTCAGGCTATCCTCTACTGCACTCCTGAGCAAAGCTAGCACCAATCTACCCTACCCACTAGGCGGAAGCTCGGTTCTAACCCGCCCATCTTCCTTGTACCTTCCAGCAATCTCAAACAGACAGCTCATCCAACGTCCCTTCGGAATATACTGCCAATGACGAACGTGCTGGATCATATCATTTCAGGTCATAACACTAATAACCTATGACACCAAGTCATACAAATACTCTACACCTGCAGGACAAGCTGAAGTCGCGGCCAGGCCCGCCGTTTTGATGTTGATGTGGATGTACTTGGACCGACCCTGGACTCCTGCCGACACCCGCCCAGAATCGGGAAGCGTTTGCGTAATGGATGCCCTCGGTCTTGTCTCCGCCTTCTCTGGCCCCTGATTATGGCTAGCGTCATATACTGGGCGTCTTTGCCCGCTACTTCAACTGTTCAACATACAAAATCGATCAATACGACTCTGAGCCAAAGTTCTGGCGTCTTGCCTTCATCATCTCTCTTGAAAAACAATCACACCACAGCCCTCACAGTCGTTCCTCTGAAGGCAAACCGCACTCGACTTGTCTACTATCCTCACTGATTTTACGTCAAATCCAGTTGACGCCGGGACATATCAAATGCAAGTTCATTCCACCTTATGGACCATGTCAGATTCACTTGATATTAGATACTTATCCGACGTCAATCTGCCAGGGCGCCCTGTCTATCAGCCCCTCTACGCCCTACATCCGAGCTATGACTTGACGCCAACATATATAAGACTTTTCAGAGCTCTCAATATCGCCCAGCGTTCTTCGGACCTCTCAGCAAACAAGATGGCGATGAAGAGTTTTGTGTTTCTTGGCGTAGCAGTCGGAGGTTTCGTGCGTGTTAACTCCTGCACAAAGGAAACTGCTTTTGATGACCTCTCATCATCTTGCTTGCGGCTTACTAGCTTTACGCAAGGGCCTCACCAGTAATCGAGGCTCGTCAAGCCAGCCTGCCGTCTGGATGGTCCTCTCTGGGTTGCTACAGGTACGTTTACTTTGCACCTCTTAGCTATTCAGCCCTCCTGAACGTTTTTGCAGTGATAGTACTACTGCCCGCACCATCCGCGTGGCGTCATACACCGACGTGACTGGGATGACTATCGAGTCGTGTCTCGCGTTCTGCACTCCAGGAGGATACAGATACGCTGGGGTCGAATTTGCTAGGGTGCGTCAAAGAGTCCAACCCACACCTGCTCCTCAAAACACTGACACCTCTGTTTCAGGAATGCTGTTAGCATGAATTTACGATGTTCTAATCAGTGGCAAAGTGCTGACTGGTCATTCATTTTGATTACCTCCGCCAGATTGCGACAATGTGATTGAATCCCCTGGAGCACCCATTTCTTCAAGCTCGTGTAATATGGCTTGCACAGGCGATGCTTCAGAAATATGCGGAGGGGCGAATGCGATCAATGTCTTCCAGAAGTGCGTCTAAGGTCATCCAATAATTTCTGGGCTATTTAATCTGATCACCCATCTAGTTCCGCAAGTACGACGTCGCCAACCACCACCACCACAACCACTGCAGCTCCCACTGCGACTCCCACCATTGTCCAGCAAACTGGCACCTTCCAGTATGTGGGATGCTATCAGTACGTCTCCTCGCACCACGTCCCATTCCTTCTTGTCCTGACTCCAGTCCAAATCTCCAGAGACGGTGTAAGCGGCCTGCCTCGATCTCTGATCCACCAACTCTCCGTCCCAGGAGGTGTGACCGCCGCGAGCTGTACCGCAGCCTGTAAAGCAGCCGGATACACCCTCGCCGGGCTCGAATACGCTCAAGAGTGCTGGTGCGACTCGTACATGCCTCTTGCCACCGTTTCGCCAGATACAGACTGCAACATGCCCTGCGCGGCCGATGGCACTGCCCTCTGTGGTGCAGGGAACCGTCTTGCGGTATACGTCGATACGACTGCACCGGCTTTGGATTTGAACACATGTTTGAACTCTGTGCAGCTTCAGTCGACGAACCCTCCTATATTCAATTTCGATTTGGAAGGGAGGTATATTCCTGCGTTCCCTGGTGCACCTGTGAGTGTTTCTGCTCCGCTCGCGAATTTCCCAAAGCAGGGGAATCCGAACTTCCAAATTCTCGCTGTACGTCATCTTTTCTGTACGCAACAAGGTACTCTTATTGACCAACTACGCACCCAGTCGAGGTCTTCCACTCAGCCGCATACCTACAGCATCGCCAGCGGAGGAGGCTTGACGGCTGTCATCGCCAACCCCTTCCCAGGCTACCAACAGGGCTCATGGGCTCTAGAACCCGTGCCGGGGACAATCTTCGAGTTTGAAGTCGACCTTACTGGGGTACCATCCAATCTGATTGGGTCTCATTTCTGCGCTCAGGTAAAGAATATCCTTTTTTCGGTGCCGACCTGATGATGAGCCTCATTCCTGCAGCCCAACTTCCTCTCGGTCTCGACTTACATCGGCCCACCACTTCTCGCTGTTAATCATCAGTCTTCCGTCTGGGACTTCTGTGCTGGTGGGTTGACATTCCAGCCCAATGCTACAAACTTCCCTTGTTCAGCAATCGTACTCGCCATGACACCTCCCGTCGTGTAATGGCGCGTCGCTTTTGTTTTATTGAAATTTCTTGGGTTTAGGGTATGACTTCCTTTTATCAAACAGCTCGTAGCATAATAAATCATAAACCTTCTTGGAAAAATGGGATGGCATTTTTGATGTACTCCTGTCCCTATCTACAGGCGAACTACTGGCACCACCACGACGTTGATGGATGGAAGGGATGCTCGTCTACTCACTTGTGCAAGATGTGAACAATGAGTAAGTCTACGTATTTGCTGGCGTCCCAGTCTATTACAATGTGCACGGACTATGGCTCGCGAGACAAGGGAAGGCCCGTAGTCCGATTGGACTACAACACTAGCGACACAACGGACGTAGCCAGAATAGCTAAGCATACTTGCTTCACGTTAAAGGACAGGTTGACAGCCCCACTGGCTGGTTTCGTTGTCGAAGAGCCATTCGACGCACCACCGTTCGGCGCAATGGTTTTCGAGGAATTTGAAGGTGGTGTTCCATCTGATGGGATTGTAAGGACGCTGGCAATCATAGGGGTTAGTGATTAGTTCATGACGAGAAAGGATAGGCTCGTACTTGTCAATAACATGGACCACACCATTGGCCACAATAACATCCGGAACAGTGACAGTAGCGTCGTTGATCACGACCTTGCTACCAGACACAGCGACGTCTACCGCAGACCCCTCAAGCGTATCGACGGTCATGTCAGACAGTCGACTGCTATACCCAAGTCCATCCACGACGTGATACTCCAGGATGGACTCGAGCTGCGAAGACGAGAGCCCTTGAATGGTGCTAGAAATAGCAGCAAACGCGTCGTTTGTCGGTGCAAAGACAGTGATGTTAGGCAAGGTGTCGACGGTTTGAAGGAGGTTGGTCATGTTCAAGGCTGAAGCGAGCGTTGTGAGGTTGTTTGCTAAGGCCGTAGTCGAAATAGGGGGTGGGATGGTAAGAACAGTGTCGATAACATGGACTACACCGCCGTCGAATGTCAAATCCTGGTTTGCAAATCAGTAAAGCATCTTTGCGAGTCGGAAGTTCAGAGTCAGAAACGTACAGCTGTCGTGACCGATGACTTCGCTTTGAGCCCACTGAAGATACTAACACCGCCATTTTGCGCTACACCTTCCACGACCTGGCCACCAGTGACATTTGTGAACGACGTATTTGTCAACAGAGTGCTAACAAAGACTGGCGTAGAGGTGAACGCAGTAGATTTGAAAACGCCATTGATAGCATGATATTCCAACAAAGCAGCGACAGCGCCAGGTGTCGCCGCTGCAGCTGTACCGGCTGGTGAGTTGAGGAATGTCATGAGCGCATCATTATGGGGTGCCAGGAGAGTAATGTTGGTCGCGCTCGTCAGAGCGCTGACCACGGCTGGCTGGGCATTTAAAAGAGTGACGAGGTTGCTCAGTTGGCTCTGGCCCTGCAGGAGATCGAGAAGGGTCGTGGCAGAAGCCGAGGCAACGGTCAGAGCGAGGGGAAAGAGGATAGTCTTCGAGTGCATCTTGCGTAAGTCTAGAAGAAGAGGCGAACGAAAAAGCAAAGGGGAGCTCGAAGACAAAGGCCACGATCGACGTGGTGAGGGTGGGTAAGACTTTGAGGACAACATATCGAGACGCAAGTCTCTTATATACGAAATCCAGAAGCAAAGAAAGTCAAAAGCTTGTTATGCGCAGTCAATCAAAGATAGAACAGTTCTCCAGAGAATCGAAGATTGATGAAAATAGCGTCAAGCTCTGTCACCGGAACCACAGGTATAGATCAGGTGTCATCTAAGCTCGGACATTATCTGCTGTGTTGCCTGATGACGCCTTGGTTCGAACAGGCGCTTCTGTCTTACCCACGGTGTCTGGTTAAGAAACCACAAGAAAGTCCTCTGAAGCCATCGTTGAGAGCGTCTTCCGCGCGTTAGCCATGAGCAGCATCTAGATTCAGAAGTGTGTAGCAAAGCTGACCAAAGTCCAAACCGAGAATGCTTGGCCCCCCTTTAGGCATGAAGTAGAAGAACGCCAAGTACGCAGCTCCTATGAGACCTTGAGAGAATGTCGCTGGCAGTTCTTCACTCGGAGCACCTGCGTGTTGTGGTCTGTACAGTCCCAAATTTAATTTTCTGGGATCACATCGGTCGCAAAAGGTCGACGCACATCAAAATCTCCAACGACGAGTACGGACATGCATATCGATAAGAGAGAAACCCGCAGTCAGGAAGGTGGCTTGTCAAGCCGACCGTATGCATGGAGATTTCAGTAAGAGTGACGGACTTGGCAACAGGTGGCTGATATAGATTTCATCAGTGGCAGTGTTATTGAAGAGTAGACAAACAGCCTTGGATAATCGATTGGCAAAATCCAATTGTGATCAGTTGTCGGAGCCGCGAGGAAGGCATAAAGGATATCAACTGTTCCGAAGGCCAATGAAGCATGATATTAGTGTTGTTGCCAGCGAAAGTTGCAAACCAGGGCGGGAGTCAAGACCTTCAATTCATGACCACATCATTCGACGCGATGAAGGATGTGTCGGTAGCTTTGCATATCGGGCATTATTCCAAAGAGACGAGATTGGTGAGATAAAGATGAGTGGCGAAAGGTGGTTGAAGCGAAGTGAATTCGAGGTTCGGCAGTGGCCGACGGTCTAGACCAGTCCATTGATGATAAGATTAGATCAACAGCATCACCTGACCACCAAACAAACCAATCAGCAATCGTTCTGACCGATTTCAAACCTCCCATCCTCCCGATACCATGTCTTCTTCACACCACTCACCACAGCAACAACAACCGTACGTGCAACCTGGAGAACCGTTAAACGACTTTCTGCGGTCGTTCTGGCAGCGTCAAATCGATGCGGCGGAGCAGGAGACGCCAGATTACAGGCACCCGCCTTTACCGCTCGCGCGGATTAAGAAAGTCATGAAGAGCGACCCGGACGTGAAGGTGCGTTGTGGTTTTTTGTCTGACCTGGATAGAGTACTGAGGTTTTTAGAAGATGATTGCTGCAGATGGTATATTTACCTCGTTCTGGTGTGAATTTACGGCATAAAATTCTGAAATTCGCCGGCTTTCGTTTTGTCTAGCCCCCATACTATTCTGCAAAGCATGCGAAAGTACGCCCCGTTCTACGTGTTTATCTCCGCACGCTTGACCCATTTTGTTATGCCACCCTTGCAGTCTTCATAGCAGAAATTACCGCCCGCGCGTTCATCGTCGCAGACTCCAATAAGCGTCGGACGCTCTCAAGAGCTGATATCGCCAAAGCACTGAGCAAGTCGGACCAGTTTGATTTTCTGATTGATATTGTGCCACGAGACGAGGCGAACTTTGGTCATTCGATGAATGGGGGATCGGGGTCCAGTGGGGCAGCGGGGTCAAGTAGTGGTACTGCGTTAGGTGTCGCAGGTACAGCGAAGAAGGTCGGCGGTCCGAGTACTGGGAAGGACCATTCGGTACGTCCTTGTTCTTTGCCAGTGAAAGGCAAGAATGTTTCCCGAGTCTTGACGGGATTTTTTGGTATATTCTCAGGGTTCAAAGCGAGAAGATTCAGACATTCGAGGTTCAGACTCCACGCTACGAAGTAGTGAAGCACTCGAAGAGGTGAGTCTAGTTGGCCCAGCATTGTCTTGGTTCTGCTTGCTGAATGTTCCCCCTCCCTCTCCCCCTCCCGCTTTCCTCCGTACCCACACAGCTGGACGCATTACTAGGCAATCGACCCTCTCCACAACGCGGTGCTCTGTCATAATACTTCACACCCATTTGGATGAGCACCGACGCGATCGAGACCTTCCCATCTCGCTTAGCTTTTCAGCAAACAAGGCACAGTGACATAACGCAAGGGTCTCGTCGCTTCCAGACTTTCGCTACGTCATTTCATGTCGCCTGCCTCGGTGTTTCTTGTCAGATTGTCATCCAGTGAGCTTTATCAGGCTCTGTTACTTACCATTCCTCATTGGAAGTTTCTTTCTGTTTCGTCATTACTATTATTATTATTGACCGCTCTGTAGGTTTGATACCGTTTTTCCCTCTGAACTTTTTCTCCTTGTTGTACTGTGAATAATTTCTATTCGCTTTGTTTGTATATAGTTAGCTTTACTGTAGATATGACTGTAATGCATCGTTAAATCTCTCACTGATTCGTATACAAGTCGCGCCCGGTGCATACAAACTTCAGCATCAAATTGGGGCGCAGAGTTGAGCTTGGAGTCCTGGACCAATGGTATGTGTTGCCATTTTTTGTGGGAACGCGTGCTGATCAGCTTCATTGTTCTCTGCGGACTTGTTCGCTTGTTGCCTTCCGTACCTTGAACCCTTTCTTCATTTCCATCCACTATGAAAGGGATATCGAAACGGCTCGCAGAAGTTCCCGGAGACATCTTCGTCGCGCTTTTTCTCCGTGCTGATCTAGCGAGCTTCCATTGGGCTTTGGTCATCTATCTCGGAGGACAAGCGGACTCGGCTGCAAAGAGAGACGACGGCCTGTGGGTCAAGATGCATGCCAAGAACACCTATGGAGGTATTTGGGAGTACGAGAAGGTCGAAATGACGACTGAAGGAGAAGGAGGAATCTTCAACGAGGCCAGCGTGCTTGTGAAGATCGGTGAGGGCGTCACTATTGCTTATTGCCTTTGGGAAGCTCATTGTGTTTTTCAGGCAACATCGGACGCGATTTGGACAACCTGTACGAGGTGGTCTCCCGTATCGACGCTCAGTTCAAAGAAATACCCCATCGCACTGACCGCATCGACGGTGGAAGGAAGACGAGATACGATTGCATCATATGGCTCCGCATGGCAGTGAGGAAGCTACTTGGGACTGGGATGCTCGACATAAAGAGCGACACCGACGAATCTGGAGACATGAAGTACGATGAAGCGGTGAGATTAGAGAGTGTATGTCGAGCGTATGGAGAGGAGTTTCTTAAGATGCGTGGGGCTGGGTGGGAGGAAAGAGTGTGGATAGTCGAAAGTTAGAGGTTTGCAGAATGATGTCACTACGACCTAGTTATGTTGTGTAGCTCAGGTATCAGAAAAAAATAATCTCTGTTAGTATATCGGTTAGTACACGCGCCTGTCATTCTCTAAGCTTTGGCCGCGCGAAAGCTGGGTTCGACTCCCAGACAGAGAGCAATTTTTACTATTTTGCATCATTGCCCAATGCTCTAAGCAAGTTGTATTACCATACTCTAGTCAGTAATGCATTGTGTATCATAGCGCATCCATCATACAGAACAGTTACTTCTCCCTTCCGTAGACGTTTTCATGCTTGAGTGCCCAAAACTCGACAGGATAATTTTAGTTGCGTGGCATTGATCGCAGCAGAGCACTCAGGCACTGCACGCCACTTTGGGAACAGTTTTCTTGCCGGAGGACGGCTTTTCGATCTTTTTTCAGAACATGATGGTCCTGTTGCCGGGATGATTATGCACTGAAGGTTGCGTACCCTCGGTGCGTAGTCGTCAGCTTGCTTAGGACACGATTTTTTTGCTCTCACATTCTTTCCTTTGTTTTCGACCACAACCACGCCACAGACGGTGGATTGACCGAGCCTTTGGCCCTCCTCTTTCCTTCCCCCGTTTTTCACTTCAAGCTGCCATGGTACTTCTGGACGACATCAGTGCGTACTATATGTTTCCACCAGACTAAGAGCTCGTTATAATTGTGTTCTTGTTATCAGCTTCAGGCGCGGCAACACACCCTGCATTACATCCCATCAATCGCTCTCCATATCACTACGTTCCCAGCGAAGGAGTTGCCATAACTTTCATTGTACTCTATGGTCTTTCGACCCGTATGTCAACAAATCCAATCCACTCCTCGAAAGTGCTGAATTCCTTTTCCTTCGTACAGTCATCCATCTTGGCCAAGCGGCCTACTTTCGTATATGGTGGCTTATCCCAACTGTATGCTTCGCTGGACTTCTTGAGATCCTCGGTTGGGCAGCTAGGCTATGGTCAAGCTTTGATGTGGCAAACCCATCGCCGTTTGAGATGCAGTAAGTCGGATTGTAATCAATATCTTCACTCTCTAAACATTTTTCAAGAATTACATGCACAATTCTCGGTCCTACACCCCTCTTGGCAGCAAACTTTGTGATACTAGGAATCCTTATTCAACGTTTGGGGCCGCAGTACAGTCGACTGACCCCAAGAGGATGTGCGTGCCTTATGTTTTGATACCATCCGTGGGCTTTGACGCTCCGCATATTACAGATACCATTTTGTTCTGTACTTGTGTGAGTGAAACCCCGATTCGCCGATAATTGCCCTGCTGACTTTTGTTGGACTGCGTCAAATCAGGATGTAATATCACTGATTGTCCAAGCCGTTGGAGGTGGGAAAGCAGCAACTGCCTTTTCTGCCGGAAGAGATCCTAATCCTGTAAGACATCATCTCTGTCTTCGTGATTTCGAGTACCAATCATTCTGTCAAACTAGGGTGGCCACATCATGCTAGGAGGTATAGCTTTCCAGCTCGGTAAGGCCTATTCCTTCTGAGAGAGCCTGGATCTAAAAGTCTTTGCTGTTCTCCAGCTACAATTACAGTTTACGCTCTTTGTGCCATCGAATTTTACGTTCGATACACAAGAAAATGGCCTGTCAGAAAGACAGCTTCTGACGCCGTGCCCGCAACTGAGGAGGAACGTGCACTTGGCAAAGAGGGGTTATTGACGGGTAGAGTCACCCTAATGAGCGTGGCACTCCTCTTTAGCACCACATGTCTCTTTATCCGGTGAGAGGCCTAGTTATCGCCCGAAGTTATCTCGAGCTGACAAACCGACATCTGTAGATCTGTGTATCGAACGATTGAATTGAGTAATGGGTGGAATGGTAGAATTATCAGCACGCAGGTTCTATTCAGTACGTATCTTGATCTCGTCTTCAATACTATAGTACTAACAGCCCATGCTCTTACCTACTTAGACGTTCTCGACGGGGCCATGGTCACCCTGGCGATCTATACCGTGAACATTGCGCACCCAGGCTGGTTACTTGGGTCTAGGAGTGGATTTGTGAAATCGACACGGCCAATCGAGAAATCAGAGAACGAGTAGAATAGGCAATGTTAGCTTTCTGCTTTTGCCCCGACGCCTTTGTATGGAATAGTTTCTGGCCATAGTACGTGCGCATCTTCTAGTCTACAAGACTTGTAGATCACTTTCATCAAGGGCATTGTCCTACTACTAGTGATAAACCCGAATTGTACTCCGATAAGCTTGTCCTCAGATCAAACAGCAAGGCGAATCTTCGGCCCGGGAAGCAAGCATGTATTGTTTCCGGGGCAGGCAGTGAAAGTAGTAAAGTAAGACGAGTTAGCAAATAGCACAGAGCAGGGTACAGAGACAATCTATGGACATACAGAGAGACTACAACGATATACAGGAGTGGAATAGGGAACAGACGAGGAGTGCAACGTACAGTCTACGAATACAGAGAGCAAACGACGAGTAACGAGATAACGGAGACAGCAATGGCTGATAGCTTCATAGGCTCAACTGCGACTTCGTCCTGAGTTCGGGAAACAATGGAGGAGCGGAAGGATTAGGCAATGCTGAAATACAGAGAGACGGACAACAAGATAGCGGAGAAAACAACAACGTGAAATGCAGACAATAAAATGAATAGATGAGATTGGGGGATCGTGAAGCCAAATTTTTGAGGTGATTCCGGGTTGCGCCAGCCAACGGCTGATAATTCATGGGCTCGACTGCGACTTCGTTCTGAAATTCAGGAAACAATGGAGGAGCGGGTGCGTTAGCCTATGCCGGACGACGAGGGAGATTGATCGTTTGAGGGTACTGCTAAAAGTACCGTCGTAGTCGGTTCCGCAAAATGAGGCGACCAGACATTCGGATAAACGGTATGTGTTCCCGAGGCGCCAACGGTGCGTCGACGATTGTTGTTGTCGATTTGGAAAGAGATGGCGGGACTTCTTTCGGAAAGGTGTGCTACATCTCGTGAAAAGTCACCGGTAACTTTTCACGAGATGTAGCACACCTTCTCCCTCGGGGGGAACCTTGGTTCGCAGGAGGAACAGAAGAGGAAATCCATGGGAGCGAGGAAGAAAGGCGGAAGGGAAAGGTCGTGAAAGGCCAGCGACGGTCCTTCCAGCTGTTACGCTACACAAGAGACCTGGACTTGGAAGCTAGGAAGCAGGAAGTATAGAAGGTCGCGGGCTAGTAGGAAAAATAGCGACGTCACTTGTCGGGATTTGCCAATGGCAGTGATGGGGTTCCAACGTCAACCAAAGCGGCTTGCGAATCCAAATGACTCTGGCTCGCCCCCTTAGAAGCCAGTTGAGAATCCAGGGCCAAAAAAATCTTGCGACAAGATATCCTTCTCGTCGTCTGTTAACGGAAACCTTTGAAGATCGGGATCGTACTGCGTCGGACCGAAAGGTATCTCGCAATAGTCGGCGCGCTCCGGGCTCTCCTAATGGATAAAAAATTCAATTAGATCGACGTCGAAAGATATGAAATCAGACGAGAAATACCGACCCCCAGAAAATTCAGACTTTGGTCGATGTTCTGGAATAACAAACTCTCCGTCACATAGGTGAAAGCCGCCTCCTCCGGTGCCGCAGCTCCGATATCACTCCGAAGGCTTGGCCATATATGAGCGGTAGAAGAAGCGGGGTGGGGGAACATTGGATGTTGCGACGAGACGTCGTCGCTGGTGTTTAAGTATGAAGAAGGTGTCGATGGTAAGAAGGGAGCCGCAGATTCGTAGGAGGGACAGAATGAAGTCGAAGTCGACGTTTTGTGGGCTTTCTTGCTGCTTTTTGCCTTAACCCTTCCGGCGCCCTTTCTGAAGACGACATCCACATCTTGCAACGTGAGGTCTGTCGAATCGAAGCCCTCGTGTTGCACCTGGAATGCGTTTTCGAAACGCTTGGGATATGGCTAGACATGATGATATGAGTACAGAACATATATGGGAGCAGAAAAAGACTGACATTCCAACGACTGTTCGGCTTCGAACGACGGTTAAGATGAGCCGAAGAAGGTTTGGGGGAGGGAGGAGTGAGGTCCGGGCCGAAGGAAGAAGATGACATTGCATGGGACTCAAGGGCTTCAGGTGTCAGCCACTCGGATAAGACACTGTCACCAGCGCCGCTGTGGACGGGAGCTGCGACAGACGAGGGAGGCGGGACGGAATACACAGCATTATCTGCTACGTTGCTCACGCATAGATTGTTCGACGATTCATCTACCGGAGAGGTTGGGGGGAACGGCGAGTACGCCGTAGACGAAGGGGAGTCAGAAAAATCAGAGGGTACATATGAGGTGCTGGAAGAGGGGGTAGTCGGGGCGCTAGAAACGGGGGTGAGATGTCGACTATCCGCTGTAGGAGAATGTGAGGGGGAGTAGGAGAAGTCGGACCCGAGGGACAGGGTACTGGAAGATGGGGTAGTTGGGGCATCAGAGATGGGGCTGATATGGCGACTATCTGCCGCAGGAGAACTTGAGGATGACAGTGTGTACACTGTTGTCGAAGGGGAAAGGGAGGACGAGGAAGACGCATAATTGGCCGTCGAATACGTGGAAGTTGAGGGGCCGTAGGTGGGGTCAGGACCTTGCTGGTAAAGATTTTGGCTCGAGGATAAGCCAGGCAAGGCGTAGAAAGGGGTCGGCGAGGGAAAAAAGGAAGATGTGAAAGAAGTCGACGATCCGGCCCCTTCGCTCGGGTACTGAGCATTCCACCCGTAACTATAAGTAGGGTTTGGACTTGAAGTTGCTGTGTAGTCGTCGGAGACAGCTGACCGCTTAGTGGTGCGGGCACCACCAGAGCGACTGCGTTCTCGTTGGTTCTTGTTGCCGTCCTCGCCCCTCTCCACCCCTCGAATCGACACAGTCTTCTTTGGCTTTGGTTTCGGGACGGTGATATCCTGGCGCCTCGTACCCACCTGCCCCTTCACGTTCGTTCTCCGAGGCTTGTACTTGTATTCCGGATAAAGCAGCTTATGCCTCTGGACGGCGAGCTTCGCAATCTGCTTCCAATACTGCTTTTCTTCATCCTTGTATTCTTCCCACTGCCTGTGCGCCGCTTTAGACAAGAGCGCCTGGTCAATACCTATGGCCTGGTTCAATGCTAGGCGCAGTTCGTCGTAAAGGCGATGGAGACATGCACGGAAGCAGAAGAAGCAATTTGGTGGGCGTCCAATGTCCCCTGACTTTGAGGGTTTGAGAAGGAGGGGGAAGACGATGCTGAGGTGCTGTTCCCTGGTGTATACGAACAAGTCCAGGCCGTCATCTTCTGAGGGTTGCATTGGTGAGTGCGGGGGAAGCGACATGCGATTGCCGTTAGGGATGTGATAGTCGGTTGGGGGAGGGGTGTAACTGGGGAAGCAAAATTGAAAATTTGCGATGCGACGACGCCAGGAGAAATAAAGAACCCTGGCGATATCAATCCAAACTTGTACAAACTGAACGCTGGGCGCCAAATCCAGTTGCGGGAACATTCAAGGTCTGAGTTACACGACCCTGGGGGAACCACCTCATGCAACACATGGAACATGCCGTGCAGCCGTCTGGGAAGGCGATGATATCGCTACTTTTTGACAGGTCACTTGCGTGGCGAGCACAGCAATTTCCCTCGTGCGATGAGGCAGATTTACCGTCTTTGGTAGAAGTTCCCATTTCGGTTAGCCACGCGCATCACCGAGATGGAGCGAAGCCCGGTGGGTCGTGAGTCTTGTGGGAGGATTGACAGAATTTGGGTCGAGTCAGTGATGGGGGTCTCCGTTTTATGCATTTGAGATCTTTCCCCTCGATCTGCCCTTGGGAAGTGGGCAAGGGAACGTTGGCTTGGGGAAATGAAAACTCGACTGCTGTGGTGATAAAAATAGCTGCTGCTGTACAATGACACGAGATGGCTTATACTGCGGTCTTCCCCTTCATGGATTCGTCGTAGAGGTTGATTATCGCGCGTATTCTATCGTCCTGGTCGAAGTTACGGGTCAAAAGAGGGAAGAATCGTCTAAGAAACAAGGACGAACCACCAGAGGTACAGCAGTGAGCCAAAAATAGAACAATGCGAAGAACGTCTGAAGGCAGAATCATTTGTATGTGACTTCCCATTGTCCTTCGCTAAAGTCATTTAATGTCACTTCCCAGATCTCCAGAGATCTCCTCGGAAGATTAATGAAAATAAGGGTCTTCCGAGGTGAAGGCATCGATCGATACGGTGATGTCAGCTGCCCCAGTCGGTGGTCGAGACTTGAGAGTACGCCTGAACGGACGGGAGAAGTCGAGAGGTCATAGACGACAACCCAGTCACTACGAGGCCGAGGGGTCTCTCTAGTTAGAGGAGGAAGTACGCGATAGAGCAATGTTAGAGAGAGCAGTCGAAGTAGATTAGGCTACGACGTACAGCAAACGCAAGTGTGAACCGAAGTAATGGTTCTCGATTCCGGGGTTTTTTTACAGTGCCTTAATGTCGGATGTTCAGAATAGACTCTACTGATCAGCCCGAAGATAATCGATTAGAAGGTAATCCGAGGTCGTCGTGAGGGTTGTAACCATTCCTCAGAGAAGCCTTCCTGTGAAACGGAGGATATACTCGTCAAAAAGCTGATGGAAGGTGAAAGAAGTTCAGGACTTACCGTCGACCGACGGTACACGCCTTCTAAAATCTTGTATTCGTGCTAAATTCAGAAGGCAGCCGATCTATGGTCGACCGCCTCTAGCGAATCAGTCCTTGCAAGTTATTTCTGTAATGTGAACAAAGTCCTCTGATGATGATGGAATCAAGGGGAACACCTACCATCGAATTCCAATTCTCCTAGAAGCACGTCCAAGAAACTTTTTTTTGAGGTTTGATAGATAGAGTGAGCAAGAGACCCTTTTGGAAGTGAATTCAGTCTACGTCGGAATGTTCTTATCAAAGGCTTCGAGGAAAATCATCATCGTGGCGCCTCTTCCCTGGACTCAGAGAGCATGATATTTTGCTGTAAGCACGTTAATTTTTTTTTCGTGGCATCTAAGAACCTAACTGTGTCCTTACCGAAGTCCCAGAGTGTCGTCATCACGCCCCCATGATGATCGCACCGCCTCCGCCCTGAAATCGCATAATGCCCGAAGCTTTTTTTCTGGAAGCATTCGAGACTAAAGGAAAGACTCCGAGCCCCGGACTCGGGATGGTGATACGCATACATCTGAGCCAATGATGATGCGCGTTGAAGTCGGGAGCCTCTCAGCATCATGAGACGGAGACGATGAAGGATGATGATTAAAGATAGAGCTTCTCAAACCTTGTGTGATGAACAGAAAGATAGCTAGCTGTGATGATTCCTGGATAATCCTAGGCAATTACAAAGATCCTATGTCGTGTGCAACCTGACCTCTGTGGAAACCGCATCTAGCCATCAGGATCATGGTGAGTGAGCTTGCCACTGCGTCGACTGAGGGGAAGGAAGGGATGAGGGCGACATCATACATGACTATCCCTGATCGGCCGAATAGCGCTTGAGACCTGAGTTGTAGAACGATTCATGTATTAGCCATGGAGAAAAGGGCGTGCTAGATTGATACGTACAGAATTCGGGAGACGGGTCGCGTTTGTCTCGGGATCATAGAACGAAGTCGATGCCGAGGGAGAATGACACCTATAGGAAAGCTTCAAGAATCTTGTGCCACGAACCGAAGGATGTATAGCAGTGATGATTCCTGGATGACTATAAAAAAGCCATCGTATTCCAGCCGCCAACAACGCACCCAGCCAACAGGACCACCGCAAGTGAGTTGGCCGTCATGTCGACTGGGGTGGCAGGATCAGATGAACGCGACAGCAGTCGAGGTCCCCGTCCAAGGCTCTCATCATCGATGACTGTGATTGTCCCTGATCAACAGCTGTGAGCGACAAACGGTGATAGACACGCGCAGCAGCCTGCAGCACGTCGGTCGACGTTCGGTGATCAAAGCCGTAAAAATGTCGTGCTCAGTCAAAAGTCCACGAGGCAGCGATGGTATCTCCGCGTTTCAAGATACTTGTACTGAGCATCCGGACGGTTCCGGTCAAAGAGTCGAATACAAAGAGTGGTATAGAATATAGGAAAGAGAATTATGAATCGTTCTGGAGTTGAGATAGCGTATGCCCGGTTCGTATGTTCAGCTCTGCTGGCAGAACGAGTTCAACAGAAAAAACGTCAGAGAGAAGACGAAGCCCCGCGAAATACACAATGACAAACTGAGCCGGATAATTGTGGACAGGGCGGTAACCATGGCAACGCCGCGAGGATATCCGTTAATTCTTTTTTCGCACATCCTTTTTGACTGTGACCTGCTCGTCCTTTCATTATCACACTCTCATACGCCCGCATACCCATCCCGGCATCGTCGATATCCTTCCCACCTTTACCTCTCTTTATCTGCATCTATATCCTCGCTAGGAGTCGAGGAAAACGTTCTTCTCATCCTCGTCGGATCTTAGGCGTCCCTTGTTCTTTTCTGGATCGGAATCCTACCCACGATTTCCCAAACATTCATCGACATCGGGTGTATCTTCTTTGACTGGAACCCCCAGGACTTGAAGGCCTTACCTTGGACGAGACAAAGCGCAGTGATCTGCCATGGCCTCTGCTGTGTATACCGAACCTCCAGGTGAGCAGATTTGTTCAGTGCATCGATGGCCATCGGAGTGGGTTTCTTCGGAGGACGGAAGGACGGAAAGTGGCGTGATGTTTCAAGTCTGGAAGATGGGTGGGCGAGAACGCTGTTGTCCAAGACATCGTTGCCTTATGGCGTGCCTCCATCGTTGGTGGATCGCACAAGATGGAGCACAGAGTCTGCTACGACACCGAGTCTGAATTTCTTGGGGAAGCTATATCGGAATTTCGGAATTTTACTGCGCCTTGCTGTCCATGCATGTCGTCTCAATCGATTACATTCTGTGCCCTTCCAGTCCATTCATACATTTTACTCTCCAATATTCGTCTAAAAATATCATATGCTAACGACTCTCCTCCTCCTGCAGCCTCGCGTCTTTCGATATCCCTTGAAGGAAGCGCATCAGCATCCCCATTCCCCTCACCATCCTCATCATTCCTTCCACCCCCAACGCCGGGTGCACACGAATTCGCCGTTAAACCGGCTCCACCCGCTCGCAGCGGAAGTACCGCACCAGCTTCTGCAAGGAAGTCAGGCGGTTCTCAGCCAGCTACCTCTCAACGTCTGTCAGGTTCACATAATGGTGATGCGTCATCGCAGCCGTATGGTGATGGAAGCGAACCGAGGACAAACTCGCGACCTGATTCCTCAAGTTCCTCGCAGAGGACTTCTTTGAATGGTCTCCAGGTACCCCAGCCAAACGGTGCAATTCAACACCCGGCAGTGAATGAAGTCCGCACGCAGAGTGTGCCTGCTTCCCCTGGTCTCGTATCCCCCATGACACCGACGCCTTCAAGTATCCAGAGGCATCCGTCTCCTCCCCCTCCAACAGACACCGGTGCTGGAATGACAGATCGTTCCCAAACACCTCCTAACGCTGCCCACAGCCGCGAGGTATCGTCATCAACGACGACACCCACAAAACAGTCGTCCTCTCTACCCCCTACAGAATCCGCCCAGGCATCAACCTCATCGTCATCATCTTCGTCATCAAAGGACACAACAGCAGCCGCAGGAAGGGAATCGCCCCTTTCCAAAATCATCATCCCAGATCTGGACCAGTCCAACCTCATCGCTGAGGGGCCGTCGAGCCCTAGTGCGTTCAGCACCACAAGCACTAAAAGCCGGAGCAGGCCCCTCTCCAGTGCGTTGTCTGCCATATCGACGAATGCAGACCCGTCTCTGTTTTCCAATCGACCTGCACCGCCCTCGCCTATCTCGAGGCGGGCGTCGAAAGCTTACTCCACGAGCTCGACGCGGTCGAGGAAGAGCTCAAGGCCGCCGAGTACGTCAGTGTCGAGAGCCAATTCCATGCGCAAGAGTGTGAGTGGCACCTCTGCAAGGAATTCGCCTGTGATCCAGCCAAGCCCCAATCCCCATCGGCAGTCAATAGGCAGCCAGCTAGCCCAGGGAGGACTATTCCCTCCTTTACCCTCGCCCCACAACCTCAACTTCCCATTGAACGCCTCCCTCACCCCCACCGGCCTCTCTCCGCCCATATCAGCAGCTGCTACCGCAGGTTCAGGTAACAGTAACAGTCTGCCCACAACACCCGCCACCGCCACCCCCTCCACCGCTCTTCTCTCCCAATCACAACAAAAACGCGTCTCAACAGCCACAACCTCCAACGAGATCTACATCAAAGTGCGGGACTTTGGGTTCCCGCCCACTGATGAGCGGCACAACGGGCTAGGCGTCGATGTCCCAAAAGCCAACAAAGTCAACCGGCTGAACAGGCGGTTAGGGCCGAGGACGCTCAGCCAGATGAGCGCGGAGAGCACGGACGGGTGGGATGAAGAGGGTGAAGATGAAGCGATGCAAATGGATGGGTTTAGAATCAGCCTGGGGAGGCTGGGCGTTGGCATGGGCTGGTCGAGTGCATGGGGCTCTGGGGCGGGTGGGAGTGGTGAGACCGCTGCTGATGTCCTTGAGAGGGAGAGCCGAGAGCGAGGCGGCTACCCCAGCCGGAGTGAGATGGACATCAACTTCCTCACTGGCGAGGAGGGCGGCGAAGGCGGCAGCGAAGGCGACTTTTATGATGCAGATGACATGGATGCTGAATACCAGGAGGGCGAGGAGGAGGAAGACATGCTATACCCTGGTCTCTACAGGGCTCTATACGCCTTCGAACCCGAAGGCACCGCCGAGATGCGCTTGGAGGAAGACCAGCTCGTGCGCGTCGTCGGGCGTGGAGGCGGGGTGGGCTGGGCGATAGTGATCGACGAGAAGGGGACGAGCGAGCTGGCTGCAAACGGGGGCACAGGGCCGAAGCATGCGCTTGTGCCCGAGAGC
>NHYE01000079.1:0-15863 GCA_002938385.1 Gymnopilus dilepis
ACTACAACAATGCTATTCGGCTTTTTGATGGAATTGAGCCCCTGCTATGTCTCTAAGGAAGGGACTCTGCGAAACACTATAACACTTGTGTAAAAGCATCGGACTGCCACACTTTGTGGTGGCCCGCTAAACAAGTCTAAGTAATATAAACTCGACGACGAATTGACATACAAAATCCATAGAACTTTTGACATCCATAACTAGAGATCTTGAGTGCCAGCTTGTAATGATTTTTCCGATTTACTTACCACGACGCAGGACGCCCATGAGCAAAATGTAGAGACAGCAGATCAAGTGGCACGGATCCAAAGTCAGACGCTACTNAAGTAATATAAACTCGACGACGAATTGACATACAAAATCCATAGAACTTTTGACATCCATAACTAGAGATCTTGAGTGCCAGCTTGTAATGATTTTTCCGATTTACTTACCACGACGCAGGACGCCCATGAGCAAAATGTAGAGACAGCAGATCAAGTGGCACGGATCCAAAGTCAGACGCTACTGTATGATAGAGTACAAGAAAGACGACAATGTCGACCGACAAAGCATGGAACAAATTGACACCCTCAATTTCACATGCACACAGGGAGGAGCAGTCATGTAAGCCCTCGAAGCTGTACATATCATGAAATGTTTCCTGCCGTGCATCTGACCAACGACGTGCGACGTGAATTATTCGCCAGCAAACGTTTGCGAGCATAAATTTCCTGATCATAAGAAAACTATATGTACAGTAGCATCGAGTGCCGTCTTTTCCAAATTTCCAGCAAGAAAGTATCAAAGACCATCTGAAGCGCTTGTTGAGAGAAACTGAGGGAGAAAAGATATTCATTCAGATTACGTAAGCAAATCGGACATGCGAAGCCACTGCAGAAATAATAATGACCGTAAAGTTGAGTCCCATCTTCTTCCAGGCGGTGTGAAAGCCAAACAGACACCTGGCATAGCGCTGGTGTCTCTTTCGCGGCTGGTTGTCATTGAGTTTCGGAAGGGATGAGAACTCGGCGATGGCTGAGAACGCTGTTCCTTCAACTCGATGTCTTGACGTGAAAGGACCAGTGTTGGCGATGGAAACTTGATGGTTGGAAGCGCAGTGTGGGCATGAATCGTCCGTCCTGATCATGGAGCAGCACCAGCCGAGTTACCAACCAAGACGAAAGAGATGGCGTCTTCACACAAGGCACTTCGTCCCGCGGATAACGACAGGTCCTGTGAGGTGGCAGTGAGTATGAGCTCATCATGGGAGCCATAGAGGAGAGAACGCGTACCGGGATTTGAGGACGCTCCGATTTTCCCTTAGCTCGAGAATGTGAGGCCGCGCATGCATGCGGACAAAAGGACCATGTCGATAATCTTCGACTGAGGACCAAGGTTTGTCAAAGCACAGCCGGTGTGCGCTTGCTCGCATCCTGAGACCGCAGAGCGACTGAAGGAATCGAATATCAGCTCCAACTTGTCAAGGAGTCCATCAAACCAGATACCTAATTGAATAAAACACGTACTGAAGCATCCTCAGTGAACGACCCTTATTCCGCCTATGCTGCATGACAGGGACCATCACCCTCGTTTGCCCATCACCGTCACACCCCACGCCGCACTGTCAGGCAGCCGTTGAGAGGGCTAGTCCCGGTAGTCCTGCAGGAGCCCACATTGGTAAGGGCGCCTTTCAGATCCTTGACGACATCTACCCAGGGACCTGAGAGAACAAGTCAGAAACAGTTTTCAGAAAGGACAGTCAGCTGCGAATACGTACTAACCGCCCGAGGAGCCAATCTCCTTCCTTTCAACAGAATTGGTCGTTAAAAGCCCGCTGTGAGAGCGATGACATCCACGTTGGACGTTGATGGGTCAGAGGATGGTGCTCGAGCGATTAAAATCGTGGTTCAAGTGGGACATCTTACTCTTGAACGGGCATGCTACGCACGGAGGAAGAGCGAGAGATGTAGGGGTAGTCGGGTGCCTGGATGTTGGATAGCTTGCACTCCGTGACCCTTGCACCGCCTCGGTCTGTGCCTAGAAAGAGGAAGTTGGATGGAGAGGAGTCGGCGTCGGAGGTAGGAGAAGCTTGGGGTACGACTTGGGCAAAGTTACCGAATGGGAACGACGTCGACGGACATAGGTATCTCGCGGAGAGGCTGGATGGAGAGGGGGAGCGAGAGATGCTGCAGCCCGATTCCATGGATTGGACCACCAGCTGAAGGGTACAAGTACATCCTGCACCTAAACAGGTCCTCCTCGGACCACGCTTGACGTGTCAGACGTCCCGGCTTCGCAGCTCACTGGTGAGCTTGTAGGGAATTACAGAAGGTGAGGGGGTCGAAACGACGACGAATGGAAGACGTAGTCATGGCGAAAAGGCGAGATGGGGAGCAAAAGTCGATACGACTCAGGGAGGGAAGCGAGAGGCGTTCGAGATGGCTGGTAGGGCGAGAATGAGGGTGGTGGTTCGGATAAAAGGGACTGCTATGATATAAATGAAAGGAAATAACAGTATTGAAGCTCCTGGACACTGTTGGATATGCTAGAAGAGGCAGAGGAAGAGGAAGAAGAGTTTGGCGGAGGTAACAGAGGTCATCCTCCCATGTATGCCTCATTAGGGATAACTCCGACAAGAGCTGGTCATAGAGCCAGCGGTTTGAGTGTATTGACGCGAGACATTGGCGAGCCTAGTTACAAAAGGCCATGGCGGCCTTGACGAGGGTCGAATGGAGTTATGTTGGTAAAGGGAACGATGAGTAGGTTCGAGTACGACGCGAAGCGAGAAGAAAGGAAGGAGGAGGGCTCGACAAAGACGTAAACGAACGGTTTAACTCTAGGCGCTGATGTCCTGTATACGTTGCGAGAGCTTGTGAGCCAGCATGGGAAGTGGCGGGAGGATGAAGAGAAGGCGGGCATCGGGAGTGAGACTGAAAATGGACAACGAAGGGCGTGGGAGCAAATCTATTTTCATCTCAGCTGCTCAGTCTGCACTCTCGATCGGAAAACCATGAATTGTCTCACTTTTCTCGCCGATTCTACCCTCTTGGACTACTCTATGCCACTTTGACACTGCATAGTGTGTATCTCATGCGACTTGGGTTCAACTGCCAGGCAGTGTTCGGCCATCTTGGGATCGCGACACACTTTCAGTACTTATCTGCTGGCATGCTATGCCCAGTGCGCATGCCTTCCGTGCTTCCTGTCAGAACCGTTTATGTCCCTTTTGGAATCCAATGAGAGGTCGTGTCGGACTGGTGAATATGTAATATCAGCACTGGTCGACCTGACATAGCCAAGTCGTCCAATTTTATCTCTGGGAATCCTGTCATCAATCATTTGCAGTGCGAGGCAGTACCATAAGGCATGCAGCTGCGCACGTATGAGCTGTGAACATCCTTGTCTCTTACCTCCATCATCCATGGCGGACGACGACTCGCGTTCAAAGCCCCAAAAATCCCATAAGCTCTCTTTCACTACCAACCCTTTCAAACGTGTCAAAAGATTTGTCAAGGGTGGCTTGAACTCCCCCAGTACGTCCTCTTCTTTGTCGATGGCGTCTTTCTCTCACTTGCTTGACAGGGAACTCAATCAGGGCCGTACCTTCAGGCAAGTACTTCATTTCTTTTATGTACTGGCTTAATTTGAACGTGTCGTAGATTCCTCACTTACTGTTATCCGAGAAGGTACGCCATCATATTCCGACTTGCTGGGATGAATTTTACCTAGACGTGCAGACCAACTTGGACCGATAGCCTCATCTGGATCACAAGTAGCGGCCCAGCCTTCGGAGCATCAAAGTGCGGAATCTCATCACTCATCATCGCATCTTAACCTCACCATTATCCAGCACCATCTGTGTCGCCAGCATTGGCTCCTCGACCAGAGGTACAAAGTGAGTAGACGTACTGAGCTACGGCCTCCCTTTGGACTCACCTGCCCAATCCAGCCGCCCCGCAACCTTCACAGCAGCCAACACTGAATGCCTCCGCTGGTCGGTCTTCCAGTCTATGTGTGACTACCAGCTGATTCGACGTCTAGATTGTCCCGGATTGCCAACGCCAGTGCTATCCAGACCAGAGTCATTTACTCCTCTTCCAGAGGTTCCCAGTGAGACTAATCTCTCATCTCTGTGGCACGATGACGTCCTGACCATTGTCCGAAATTCAGACCTCCCTTTCCCTTCACAGCGTCCGGCTTCAGACGCCTCTACAGGTCAGTCTACAGACATGATCGTGGCCTACAAGCTAATGTCAACACACAGAAGCTCACGTCTCCTATGACTTGTTTGCCTCGCAAGCTTCAGCTAGTCCCTTTGAAGTTCCGAGTGAGTGATCTTGCACTCAGCAATTCATGTACGACTGACCACTGTCAATAGATTTGGCCGACACTTCACTTCCGCTGACCCCAGCGCCGAACATACCAACCATCGAGCCTTCTGGCATCATAGATGTTCGTCAAGAGTATAGCGATGAGATGGCTACAAGAGAGGATAACACAAAGCCGGATACCGGACTGCCCATAAAGGGGTATCTCAAACTTACCGCAAGGGCCCTCAAGACCGTCGTCACAAAGGCCGTAGACACTGCAGACAATAACCCGGCCAAGGTCGCTCTAGGTCTTGTAAAGTGCATCATCCAGATATACGACGTACGTGATTGCTTGTCATACTGAGCCGTAACTGACTACTCTATTTCTTTAGACTGTGAAAGGCAACAAAGACACAGTCGCACGACAAATAATTTCAACGGGAGCTCAATTAACAGAAGTGGAGAAGGCGTTAGATGGGTTGACTCGTGCAACCACTCAGAACAGTAAAGAAGCATTTCCATGGGTGGAAAATTTCAGGACGTACGTGAATTTTCGACTTAACCGGTTCGAACCTTCGATAATAAGCCGCCTTAGAGCCCTCGCAAATGAATGGCAGGAGCTCCAATCTCTTGGAAACGAATCAAATATACGGAAGATTTTAGACCACGAAGACGAGCAAACACGGATCAAGGACATCTTCGTGCGCATCAATGAGGCAAGAGTGCAATTTGAGGTACGAACTCTGGCCTTTGATTCGTCCACGTTGTATCAATATCCCTCTATAGCTCGCACTGAATCTAAGGGTCTACAAGGCGGTGTATGAGATCAATCAAGACGTCCGTGTACGTAAACCTATTTTCTACGATTCGGTGAGTATTGGCTCATCGTCATCAGACTCTCATCCTCAAGCATCTTGAACCATCCGATATTGCCCACCACGACTACGTTCTGGAGGGTACGGAGGGGCAACTGCTGCGTCGTCAGGTCTGCACCCCTGGGACTCGTGTACACATTCTAGACGACATCATTGCATGGGCCAAAAACACCTCATCAGACAGTCCAAATGTTTATTGGCTTTTTGGTCACGCCGGATCCGGGAAGAGCACCATTGCCTATACCATTGCGCGCCGCTTCGAGTTCGCTGGCGACTCCACAGACACTATCATTCTCGGCGGCAACTTTATGTGTTCGCGGCAATTCGAGAAGACGAGGCTTTCGAAGTACATCATACGCACAATCGCATATCACCTCGCTCTGAAATGCAAGCCTTTCGCCGATGCTCTAATTCGGTCTGGGAGACTAGAGTCCATCACTCACAATCTCCGCACTCAACTCGAAGGACTTCTTTTCGGGCCGTGGCTGGAATCGAAGGATGACCGACACGCAGATCCTTCGGTGCCACAACACTACCTTATAGTCATTGATGCTCTTGACGAGATAGACGGGACTGGTGGCTCTGAATTTTTGCGCGACCTCGTCAATACCATCAACAAAAGCAGTGATGACCGCCTTAGCGGTCTCAAGTTCTTCATTGCCAGTCGCTCAGACCCTAGTCTTGTGGCCCATGTGGAATCTCTAGATCGGAAGCAGCTTTACCGTCTCCAGGACGTGAAAGAGCAGGAAGTCAAGGCTGACGTAGCGACGTATCTGAGTGCATGCCTTCCCGATCATGACGGAAATCTAATGAAGGCGATTTCGAACCAAGCAGCTGGGCTGTTCATCTACGCCGCAACAGTTGTAAAGCTTCTTGAAGGCTTGGAAGTAGCGGAGCAAGCACCTCTCCTCAAAGATCTTGTCGGACGTGGCTCGTCATCTGGGTCAGCATTTGAAGAACAGGAAGCTAGACTGAACCAGCTATACTTCGGCATTCTGGAAGAAGCTTTTCGTGGCTTGAAGAAATCTCAGTTCGACAAAAGACTCCGCTTCCTTCATACTTTCCTCTGTGCCAAGGAGCCATTATCGTCCAGCAGCGCCTCTAAGCTCCTCTTCAAGGAGGTCGATGACGACCCCAAATACTCTCATACCAACATTGCGAATGCTGTTCTGCGCAAGCTTCACGCTGTTCTGTATGTCGAACATGACCGAATTTTCTCGTATCACAAATCTTTCCCCGACTTCATCTTCGATCCAGCACGCTCTGGGAAGTTTTCATGCATCAAGGCAGTGCATCACCGACTTCTCACTGACAGGTGCTTTGAGGTCATGGGGATGTTGAAGTTCAATATCGCCAATATCCCGTCGTCGTTTATCTTGGACAAAGACAATGACACATTGGCTGACAAAGTTCAACGAAACATTTCTGATGACTTAGGCTATTCCTGTCGGAATTGGGATTACCACCTCATGTTTAGTAAAGCGACAAATGCCGACCCGTTTTTTGAAATGTTATCAAACTTCCTCCAAATTCGAGCGTTGTTTTGGATCGAATGCATGAACCTGTTGGACGCAAGTGGGCGATGCTACCCAATGCTTCAAGCAGCATATGATTGGGTTTCAAAATTGGCGGCAAGTCTCCTTAGTGCCACCTCCATACGATTTCTATAATTGACTCCCGGCTAGGCAGATCCAGCTTTGGCAACAAGTCTGGCAGAGGCTGCGTCCTTTGCATTGTATTTCAGTGGGAGCGGTGCTTCAGCATAAACACCACACTTGTATGTTTCAGCACTTGCCACTTGGCATGGGACAGCAGACGTGTGTCACGAATGGAAGAGCAAACATTTCCCGCGAATCCCTGCTTTTGTGAATGGTCGGATGACCGGGGCCCTAATGAACATTGGTGTAGGCAAGGCGGTGTATGCGATCTCGTTATTCCCTGATGGTGGCCGCATCGCGTCTTGTTCCTTGGCAGGATCAATTCAGATTTGGGATGCATCTACGGGCAAGGAGATTCGTAATCTAGAAGGTCGATTCTGCTCAGTCGCATTTTCAAGTGATGGCTGCCACATTGCGTCTGGCTGTTCTGACAATTCAATTCGAATCTGGGATGCTTGGACGGGCAAGGAGATACATATTCTGGAAGGCCATACAGATTGGGTCGTGTCAGTTACGTTTTCAAGTGACAACAACCGCATCGCTTCTTGCTCTTGGGATGAATCGATTCGGATTTGGGATGCGTTGACAGGCGGCCAAATACATCTACTGAAAGGCCACACGGCTTACGTCAATTCCGTCGCATTTTCATGTGATGGCAACCGCATCGTCTCCGGCTCTAGTGACAACTCAATTCGAATATGGGACGTCTTGACTGGCAGCAACATCCGTGTTCTACAAGGCCACACAAGGGCAGTAACATCGGTAACATTTTCAAGCGATGGCACTCGCATTGTCTCCGGCTCTTATGATGGTTCAATACGAATCTGGGATGCTTCGACAGGCGAAGAAATCCACAGTCTAAAAGGCCACACAAGCATTGTCACGTCAGTTGCACTCTCGACCGATGGCAGCCAAATCGTCTCCGGCTCGGGGGACAGCTCCATTCGAGTTTGGGATGCCTTGACAGCCAAGGAGATCTGCGTATTAGAGGGCCACGCAGATTCCGTAGAGTCAGTTACATTTTCAGTCGATGGTAGCCACGTCATCTCAGGTTCGCAAGACAAGTCAATTCTCATCTGGGGATTATCAACAGCGAAGGAGATCAAGGATTTGGAGGGCCACACAGGGGTTGTCAACTCAGTTGCATTTTCAACTGACGGCGGCTTCATTGTCTCTTGCTCTGACGACAAGTCAATCCGGATTTGGGATGCCTCGACAGGCAAGAAAGTGCGAGTTCTGGAGGGACACACAGATGCTGTCAAGTCAGTCGCAATTTCGAGTGATGACAGTCGCATTGTCTCTGGCTCTATTGACAAGTCAATCCGGATTTGGGATGTGTCAACAGGCGCAGAGGTGCAAGTTCTGGATGGCCACACATATCCTGTCTACTCAGTTGCATTTTCAGGTGATGGCAGCCGTATTGTCTCTGGCTCTGGCAATCACCGGCGTGGTTCAATTTGGATTTGGGATGTCGAAACTACGACTGTGACCCTCGTGGTAGAACCCTTGCATTCAGTCTTTTCAGTTTCATTTTCAAGTGACGGCAGCCACATAGTCTCTAACTGCGGCTCGGAGTTAATTTGCATTTGGGATGCATTGACAGGCGACCGGATACACACGTTGGAAGGCCATACTTCACCCACAGGCCGGTCGTTCCCTTATACTAGGGACCTCGCCATTTATCATCCATCCATCCATATGAATCACGTAAAGACTGTCAAGTCAGTTGCATTCTCGAGAGACGGCAGCCGCATTGCTTCTGCCTCTAGCGATCGCTCGATTTACATCTGGGATGCTATAATGGGCAAGGAAATCCATGTTCTCAGAGGGCACACAGACATTGCCAACTCAGTCGCATTTTCGAGCGATGGCAGCCGCGTCGTCTCTGGTTCTTATGACAATTCAGTACGGATTTGGGATGCCTTGACAGGCACGAAGATCCACATTCTAAAATTCCACACACATCCTGTCCTGTCAGTTGCATTCTCAAGCGATGGCAACCGCATAGTCTCTGGCTCTAGCGACGGATCAATTCAGATTTGGGATTCATCCAGTGTGCACCAAGTACCTCGCTATGTCCGTCAACGGTTTGCAATATTCCCACGTCGCGGCACCTATACGGGTTGGCTCCTCTCCCCAAAAGGTTATCTAATGTTTGTAACACCTGAAAAAAAGCTGTTTGACGACGCTAACATCATCACGATTCCCCATTCTCATGTCCCCCACGTCGATTTCACCAACGCAGCTCTGGGTCCCGAATGGGCACAGTGCTATTCCAAGACTAGTAGTTAAATTTCTCCGGGGTCATAGTTTCTTTTTTTGCCTCATGTAGTAACTCATATAGCTGGTGTGACAACCACGAATGTCATTGGACTCAGTATGAGTGCAAAGAATGGGGCCATGTATATGAACTAGCAGTCACGATGCGAACCTCAGATTGAAACGAATACCACCAGCCTAGTGATGCGCCCATCCAGGACGCGTCAGTCCGAGACACCACCCATCTTACGCTGTCGGTTTCACTGGACAGGTCCACAACGAGATGGACCTAAGACGTGTCAGTGAACATGAGTTCGTCATGGCCGCAAGTATGGAAAGAAGACATACCAGTCCTTGAGGAGACTTTGAATGTGCTTTTGAGCTTTGCATCGTAGACGGCTGAAGCAGGCAGGACCCTGGAGCCCACCGGATCCTGCGAGAACACAGGCAGTTGGTCGTCGACTATGGCAGCAAACAACGACTTGGTCTTGACCAAGCTGATACTGGCTTGAGTTCAAAAGACTGCAGAACCAAAAAATGAATCGACCATCAGTCTAGATCAAATCGACGGAAGAAGTTCAAGTGTTACATACCTTGTAGGCCTCATCAAGCATTGTCGCACCATCAACGAACGTCCGTTATTCCACCTATCCGCAGTGGAAAGACTGCCTACAAATCATCTCTTTGCCTTCAATCCCACCCCACACCGCAGCACAGTACCCGCTAACAAGCATGTCCTGGTCCACGTCGAGGGTCATCGATCATCCTTCGTAGTATTGCAGGAGGCAACGCGGACGCTTTCCCAAGCCCTTCGGACGTCTATCCAGCCAGCTAGAAGGACGAGGCGATGTTAGAAACGGCGCATATACCTAAGAGGCAGTGCAGCGCGGATACGGACCGGTGGTCCCACAAGACGACAATTCCCTCAAAGCAGAAGATGGATCTGCAACTCTAGGAGAAGCAACGATCTGAAGGCGTTGGCGGCTCGCAGATGGGGACGAGAGAGGTCTTCGGTGCTTCAACAATCGCCGTATCCGCGCCTGCTTGTATTCTGGACCTAGGCAAATGAAGGACGTCAGCCGTGTACCTCAGATCAGCAGCGTCACTCAAAATCAACATACTTAAGGTAACCGACTGTAAATCCACCAACACCGCCGTCTGCCAAACAAGCCCGCCATCCAGACCTCCACAGCCACGATCTAACTCGCTGACGATCCTCTTGCGTGCTCTGGTCTTGTCTAGAGGTAGCAGGTCGACAACCCCAATCTCGGATCGAATCCCAGAGGTCTCATGTGAAAAAGGGATCAATTACACGCAACACAAGAGCAGGACGAAAATACTTACCTAAGGATACAGCGATTGCAACCCTGGAGCCGGCAGACGCTGTTATGATGGGATTGGTGGACGATATTGACATCGGAAGTTCGGCTGCCTGAGATGACGATGCAAGGACGAGGTTGGGGCTGCCTTGACTCGTCTCAGGTGCCTGGAGTTACCGCAATCGTGTGGTGTATCTGAAGATCAAGGATGATCAGCTCTACACCTCACACAGCAGAAACGGCGGGAGGTATCAAGAGAACGGACATACCTGAGGTCAACCGACAGCCTGCTCTGCAATCGTCGCACAAACACCCCCTCGATCGCGGCTCCCAGTCTCCCCACTGCCGCTTCCCAAGTGTCAGTCAACCACGAGCTTCTTGCTGGTGCTAAGTAGTCTTTTCAAGACAGGAATCAGTAAACGCGCACATAAGGGCAAGAGGAAGACAGAAAGTGACCTACCAGTCCTAGTCCCACCAGCTGATGGCACAAGGGCGGGCGATCCGTTGCTCGATCTCGCGAAAGCTGGGGTTGCAAGTCGCTTATGTTGCGGTAATCGATCCCATAGGGGATGGATGGCGGGAAGGAGATGTCGGAAGGAGGAACGGAATAGGAGGGAAGAGGATAAGTGGGTTCCGAACAGGAGATCGACGTGCGAGAGGGCGACGAAGGTCTGGAGGTGGACGTCGCGGTCAGTACCCTTGAAGGCTTTGACTGCGTGTTGGGGATTGCGCTGAGGCAGACAGTCTTCGAACCTCCCTTGACGCGTTGAAAGTGGGGTAATTCGAGAGCCCGCTCTGCGGTCGTCGCTGTACTCTTCAATCACGCGCCAAGACTCGCACAACGGGATTTCCGACTCGCTAACGAGGTTCTTCTAGGTTCTGGTCTTGTTCGAAGACGTATACATAGCAACTGAGGGTTGGCTAGGACCCGCCTGTGCCACGGACCTCTCCTGAAAAAGAGGGATTAGTACACAAGCATGTAAGGGCAGTGATGAGAGAATGCAAGGTACCACGTCGAGTTTCAGCAACGAGCTTGCAAGAGCTGGACGTCCAGGTCATCTCTTATGTGTCCATCGAATCCTTGGGAAAGAGGCATAACGGAGGGGAGACGTCGGACTAGGGAAGCTGGCTCAGTGGGTCGGCTGGTTGGGGTTCAAATGCTGGTCTTCTCGTAGTCGCTACGCGCCGATTGACGTGCCAATGAGGAGGAGGGAGGAAACGTCGGAAGCAGGGACAGAACATGGGTGCAAGAGGCGGTTAGCTGGACGTGGAGGAAGAGGAGTCCAGGACAAGTGGGTGCCGAACAGCGCCTAGGCACACGAAAAGGCGATGAAGGTGGACGCCGTAGCCAGAACTTTGCGACTGGCTCTGGGGTCGCCCCGAGGTAAACGGTCTTCAAACACGCTTTGACCTGTCAACCACCTTGGCAGCGCGATTTCCTGGTCGGCATCATGGGGATATGCTGTAGACGGACGAGCAGCTGTTGCGAAATGGACGACGTGGACCTGTAGGAAACTTGAGATGAGGGGAGAAGTGGACACCGAGAGGTGAGTGAGGCAAGAGGTACGACAGGTTGGGCTGGCAGTCGAGGTGACTGTAAGTATGTGGGGAGGCAATGGAAGGAATGATTGATATAGTGGAGTAATGTGACGGTCTTGAGGTATGCGGCTTGATGCCGACATTCTGCAGGAAGGAGAGGAAGAAGAGGGTATTGGCCAATGGTCGTGCTCTGCGCATGGTTCGTTATCGGACAGCATTGACACGAGCAGGGGTATTAATGAGCGTCTTCAGGCCTTCAAAGCTTCAGGGTTGAGAACGTTTAGAAGTTGACTTTGAGACGCCTATGACCACCAGGGCACTGGTCGATAATCATTAATCATGGAGGCCTTGATGAGGGTCGAGCTAGATGAGATTCGGGATTAGAAGGTCCCGTTGAATGATGACGTAGAGAGAGCAGAGACGAGTCGATAGGAGAAGAGAGTGCCTGCATCGTTGTGATTTAGCGCCCATTGCGTCTTGCTGGCATTCTGCAGGCAAGATATGGGCCAGCCAAGACAGGAAGTGGCGGGAGGACAAGGAGAGCGACTATTTTCGTCCGACGTCAACATGTGGTCGGTCCGGACTCCGTACTTCCGTTCACTCTCTTCTCTGCAAATTCTCTCTTCTCTTCTTCATGTCTTGACAACTGCCACACTAGAGCCCATCTCGCGCGTTCGTTCACTTCCAATGATGGCGACTACTAGTGACCACTTGGCCTCTACATTCGCTCTCATCCTTCGGCTGCTCATGTCGCACATGCAACTTGAAGAATTTTGTTGATCTCCAAAGCTGCAGACTCGGAGGCTTCTTGCTTGCAATGAACGACATTCTTCTCGAACGTCTCTGGACATCGCCACCGGCATGACTCATATTTCAAATGTTACCTCGCGCTGCGACCATCTTGTCAACTCCACCCGCAGTCTACGTAGAGGATAAGTTTCCATGCGGCAGTAATTAACAGCTCATTTGCACGGGAAATGCAGAGCATGTCTTCACCTCCATCGATAGAGGCCTTGAGTGGCACTCGAAACAAATTTCTCTGAGGCACCGTGTAGAGATAGCAAGACTCATCCAATGGTATACTAACAGCACATGCAGGTTGAATCGTGCTTATCTCCCGCGCCATTCAAAATGATGCGGTGGCAGCAAGTTCCTCGCGAGCTCTCAAAAGCGCTCGGCGAGAACGAGATTGAGGGACTTCTGGAGCGATTGTCGAAAGCCGCCTGAAAAGTAAAAAAAATGAATTATGTAAGCAAATTGGAGAGTCACAATAATGGCTGAATGACTGACCGGTCTTCGTCTCCTTGCGGGCTGAAAGGAAGCCGAACAAACGGCCGGGATAGCGCCACGAGCGCGCGACGCTGTCGTCATCATTCGTGCTGCTTGTCGTCGAAGTTCGAACAAGGATATGAACCCGGATGGTTGAGCCTGGTGGTCCTTCAACTTGCTTTCCGGACGTGAAACTTGAAAGACCAAGCGTTGATGAAGAAAAGGTCGAAAGTGGGTCCTGGGGTTGGGTAGTTTGTACAAATCATGGAGCAGCCCAAACATGGTTTTCAACCAGGACGACAGGGATCTCGTCGTCGCACAAGTCACTCACTCTTCGTACCCGTTCATAAGGGCACGACCTGTGACGTGGCAGTCAGTTCGAGCTCGTCATGGTAGTAATACTAATAGAGGGAAAAAAGCACTCACCAGCCTTGAAGACGCCCAAGAATATGACGCGGCGCACGCAGACGATGCACCCGAGAGATCACGGGCAGGGGGCCAGGGGACGGAGATTTGGCACATCCTGGAGATCGCAGGCTGACTGAAGGAATCGAATGTCTGCTCCACAATGCACATTGTCGACCAATCGACAAAACCACGAATATACAAGAATATCTCATCTACCGTAGCATCATCACTGGCAGCCTCGTACCCGTCGAAAATGATGACACGATCTGTGAGATGGCAGTGAGTGTGAGCTCGTCATGGGAGTGATCAAGGGGGAAAAAGCGCACCAGGCCCTGAGGATACTGTGATCCTGCTCTGAGCTCACGATCTCATGCGGCGGGTGTGGATAGTGCACCTGAAGGAGCATCATCACAGGACGATCTCTCCACGACAGCAGAGCGACTGAGCGAACTAAAATCAGCTCTGAATCGTCGAAGCCTATCAAATCACATACCTGATTGGATAGCTCGTCCACCGGACCACCCTTCAATCCAAGATTGCACGCATAGCGGGGACCGTTGTCTCATTTGCCTGCCACCTGTCACCCCTGCACCGCACTGTCAACCAGCGAAGATGCCGTAGTCCGCGTTGGGGAAGGTTATCCCCGGTAGTCTTGCAGGAGCCGATTGCGATAGGTATGTTTTTCAGATCCTGGACGATATCTATCTAGCCACCGGAGAGAACGAGTCAGAACAGTTTGCAGAACAGTCAGTTAGGTGCGAAAACGTACCAACCGCCCGAGGAGCCAATATCCTTCCTTGCAAGAGAATTGTGGGCTGAAGGCCCGCTGCGTTGGCGACGACATCCATGTTGAATTTGACGGGTCAGAGATGATGAGGAGGACTCTTGCTTATCGGTATGCGTGGGTCGTATGCCCTAGGTCTGTTATTTTTACTCGAGTACTGTATTCCAGATCTAGGAAAGAGACATCCGTCAGCCCCAAACTCCAACGAGCAGGTTACAGCAGGGACGACTGGGACAAAACATACCAGGTAGAAACAACAGCCAGCCCACAGTCCACTGCTTGACCGTATTATCCCAAACGTGTTCAGATCTGAAGACATGGGACACCACTGGTCCTGCAGTTCAACAGGGCACGCCCTCTATAATTGGAATGAGCATACTTGAGGTGAATCGACAGTTTTGGCCGTACAAATGGACACCACTTTCCCGAGCTCCTCTGTGGCATATCCCATTCGCCGGCAACGCTCCTGTCTGCCCTCCCGCCTTAGTGTTGTCTGACTCAATAAATCTGCATTGAAAATCTGAAGAGCAGACGAACAGTGATTATCGCGGTGTTGACGGTGCTGAACAAAAGAAAGGGAGGTGGTGAGGAGGATCTCTTCCGTCGCAAATTTGGCTCTTCGTGCCTTGCATGCGTCGCGTACGAGGGCCATGAGAGCCAGGATAAGAAGTGGCGGGAGGACGAAGAGAGCTGGCGCCGGGAGCTGGAACAACGGAGGGCGTGGGAGCGAATCTATTTTAATCCCAGCAGGTTGGTCCGTACTCCTCCGCCGTCTTTTTTCTCGACGATTACTGTGCCTGCTAGTAGCTTTTCTCTCGCGTACGGCTGCTTCTCATATCCTATTCCTCACCCATATCCAGAAGGCGACTTTTGGTCGGTTGGTGAAGTTGAGCTATCCTGGGGTCGAAATTCGACACTCTCACTGCACTGTCCTGATGAATTCCCTGCTTCCTGGCAGAGCTTTTTATATCTCTTTCACGCTGTCACCGATTGGCCAAATCTTCGGGAGTCCATTTCTTGCTTTGGTCATCGAGATATGTATTTCTGGCGACACTTGGACGGCTATGTGATTGGAAGGCGGTACTGTAAAATGATGCACCCAGCCTCGGGTACACCTCATGATAGAAAAGCTACAAATTTAAAGCTCTTCCTCTGTTGCCTCTTACTTTCTGAGACATGGAAAGCGAAGACTCCGACACGAATTTCCTCTCCACTGTTACAGGGCGTATCAAAAAGCTCACACACAGCAGACGTTCCAAGTCGCCTGCTCCCTCGGAAAGAAGCCGGGGAAGTTCTTCGAGGGGCCTTGTACAGAAGATCTTTAGGCCCAAAGGTACGTCTACCGAGGTAGCAAGTACACTCGTCTCTGACTCCTTCGACAGAGAATCCTAGACAAGCAATTGACCAGCATCCAGCTGTGAGGAGGTCCCTCACTCTGAGCACGGAACCTCGCCATATGG
>NHYE01000090.1:235-13205 GCA_002938385.1 Gymnopilus dilepis
AAAGAACAGGAGACCTCCATGACATAGGCCAATCAATCCAGCTTCAGCAAAGGGCGGTGGAACTTGCTCCAGTGGGTCATGCTAACTTGCCTGGCTGGCACCATAACCTTGGAAATTCATTCCTCGCACGATTCAAGAGCACTCAAAGACTCACAGATATTCAATTGGCATATTCCAGCTATCGTACTTCTGCCATGTCTATCACCGGTTCCCCTTCAGTCTGCTTGAAGTCAGCCAGAAGATGGGCTGGATTTTCATTCATATATTCACAATCAGAAATAATGGCAGCCCATGAGAGGGTCATAGAACTCATTTCCATTATTGCTGGTATGGAAAACACATCAAGACGTCGACATGAAATCCTCAGAGAACTATCTCATGACGCCACCAAGGCTGCAGCCGCAGCTGTGTTTGTCAATCAGCCTTCTAAAGCAATAGAGTGGCTGGAGTCAGGACGCTGCATTGTATGGAACCAGATCAACCAGTTACGGACGCCAATGGACGAACTCCATGCATGTCGGCCTGATTTGGCTAAGCGTCTTGCGACTCTATCGAACAAGCTAGAAAACATGCGAAGTCGAGCAGACCAACAGCAGACCAGCACGGAATTGTCCATGCACGCACAGAGGTCCCTGGAAGCTGAGGCATACAGCCAGCTCCAGGTCGCAAAAGCACGAGCACATGTTCTTGGGACCATCCGTGATATACCAGGGTTTGAGCACTTCCTCCAACCGAAGAAGTTTATTGACCTGATGAGGAGCATACCTGAGGACGGTATCACTGTTGTCATCAATGCAGATGAGAGCCGCTGTGATGCCCTCGTCCTCAAGAATGGCTGCATCAAGCCACTGCATGTTCCGCTGGAAAGAATATCGTACAAGAAAGCAAAGGGATTGGTCGGCTCACTACGTAAAGACCTCCAGTCCAGTCGGCTGCTATCACGGTATTTCGACGACACTCAGCGCAAAGCTCAACCATTCACCCCAGCCAATAACCCAGGTAACTTACCAACAGTATTGCGGACATTGTGGGATGACCTTGTCGGACCCATATTGCACAGTCTACCCGCAGAGGTATGTCCAAATCAATTCAACATCTTATCGAGACTGAATGTGCTTAGTACCAGGAGGGAGACAAGGCGGGTGACTTGCCACGTATATGGTGGTGCCCCACTGGCCCTTTTGCTTTCCTTCCCATTCACGCAGCAGGAATCTACAACCAGAAAGGAGGCAGAAAGTGTTTGGCTGACGTTGCAATATCATCTTACATTCCGACTTTGGGTGTCTTCGAGAAAATGGGGTCCCATAGGCCACCTGGAGCTACCAATCGAGGTGTCCTTCTTGTCAGTCAGCCCGATACACCTGGATTTCAAGTGCTAAAATCAACAAACACTGAGGTGGAGAGGACGGCCAAAGAATTACAAAAACGAGGAATAAGGACAGACACTCATACAAGCCAGAATGCCAAGGTTAATACAATCTCGGGCATGCTGGAATCCTTCTCTTGCATTCACCTTGCTTGCCATGCCTCCCAGAATCCCGAAGATCCTCTCGATAGTGCTGTTCACCTATATGACGGACCACTCAAGCTCTCTGAAATTATGAAGCAGAATCTGCCCCACGCCGAACTAGCGTTCATGTCCGCATGCCAGACCAGCGTAGGACACGAGTCGCTCCCAGAAGAAGTTGTCCACCTTGCCGCTGGAATGTTGACAGCAGGATATCGAAGTGTTATTGCCACGATGTGGTCCATCTCTGATACCCATGCGCCCGACATCGCGGAAGACTTCTACAAGTGCCTCTTGAACGATGAAACGGAAGATGGCGTCGTGGGTCTCGACATCACTGGCTCGGCCCAAGCGCTTCACATAGCGGTGCAGGCTTTACGGAGGAAGTTGGGTGATGATAGGGAAGCGTTGCTGAAGTGGGTCCCATATGTGCACTTTGGAATTTGATCGCACAGTCGCAGTGTAGCAGTAGAGTCTGAGTGCAGTTTCACCCAAAAATTTGTATTACATATGTTCCATCATCCAATAATGATTCCAGTGTTGCGCCAGTACACAAGTTGGCGAGCGTTGATCGCGAAATCAAAAAGAGCTAGCTGTAGCAGACTCTCTTCAATCGAGATGCTGAAACGGTCGGAATGCGCCCCGCTTGCATCGTTCGGAGGTATTGTAGATGAACAGGACATTAGGACGACATAAAGCAAAATAATTCAAGAGGGGAAAGCCAGCAAACGAATGTGAAGCAAGCACGGAGGAGGTCTCCTCGTTCGAGTCAAGACGTCCAAGATCTATGAGGGAAAAGGTGTGAGCATCGAGGACAGAGTGCGTTTACGATAAAAAACCACCAACATAGGTAGATCGACAAGCACTAAGTAACCGACGAGGTCGATTTTGAGAAGAACCATCAGCAACATTCTCAAGGAGAAAAAAAGACAGCTACCTTCGATGACTTCAATGATCCTTTACAGAACCGCAATTCATCCACGCCCGACCCACCCTGCCAACCATCTTCGCCCTGATCAGCTGCATTGGGCACGGAGCGTATCATCAGACTCTTTCATTTACATTCAGCGCTAGGAAACTTCATGAGTAGATGAAGCTTTGACGCGCAGAGGCAGAGATTTGAACGACTGGATCTACTTCCTGACTCGGAAGCTATTCAAAGATTTCCCGTTATCTTTACAAGCTCGACAGAGTATCCTATAAAAGCAAGCGAAAACGGGCCAGGACGACAGCCGTGGGTCAAAAGTCGTCTGAAGACAGTTCGCCAATTAGCTCTTTTCAACAGTCATTTATACGCGAACATTCACCCAGCTCGACACTCATTCAGCCTCCAACATCCCTTCCAAGTCCCTTGCGGCATCCTCCACCCTATTCATGAACAAGATGCAGAGAAGCAAAATTCTTCCGACCTCCGCTTCATGCGCCCGTGGTGGACCTTTGTGAGCGACTGTCGGTCCTACTACGTCCGGCAGGACATTTCTATGGAAAAGTCGGTATTGGGAGCCCAGAGGTGTGAATCGATGTAGATCGAGTCGTGTCCAGCAAGGTTTCGTAAGTGAAAGTGGATGTCGTGGCGGACGACCCTCGCTGACCCGGTCCAATTGAGATTTGCAAAGGCTTAGTCAATAGGTGGCAGGTTGTCGAGCGAGGACGCGTCACACACAGGACGGGCGAAGGGTGAGATCAGTGCGATAGCCAGGAGCGCCCTAGGAGGCAGGCAGTGTGACGATACCGTCCTAGGAGCCCGTACTTGCGGTACACACCTGGAAATCCGACAGTCAGCTCGCGTCGAGAAAGATTCAAGAAAAGAAACACAAGATAATATTTTTGTACACGTACTCTGCCTTCATTAGCCTCATCATGGGCAGTTTTCTCCTTGACCCGGTGGAGTATGTCCACATATGTAATGACGTCCAGCGACTATTTAGTGCCAGACTGGCAGATGCGTTCGTAAGTCGAAGAGAAACTGGACGAGGAGGGAGATGCGAAAGTGACGGAGGCGAGTCAAGGACGGCACAGCCACCGACGGCAGTGCGTCCAACACGACGTCATGTTTATCGCTCTTGTGCTGCCTGTGCTGGCTTTCAGGGACCCTCTCTCTTCTTCGAATACCTCTCTCCATCTCTCTCTCTGTGCGCCTGTGTGCATCCCGACGCGCTCTACTCCTTCCAAATCTGCGCCTTCCACTCCATCGGCCCTCGACACCAAAGAACTGCAGACCAAGGACGTATCTGAACAAGACGAGCCAAAGCAAGGCGGAGGCACACGTTCTTGCATTCATCCAGCCCACTGTATATCTCAATGTCCGTAGCCAGGCGTACTTCACATTTTGGTTGGACAAGAGTCCTGACATCACGATCAAACCACCTCCCTACTCTACACATTCGCCGACATCCTTTGGAGGGTCCCCATCTGCTAACTTGACTGAGGAATGAGCACTTGTCGAGCTGGCGCTTGTAGAGACTCTGCATACAGAGATGAACGCGAGCTTCAAAGGGGAAAATAAAGGGACGAGGTGAAAAACGATTGCTTCTTTGGTGATGTCGTCGAAGATAGCGGGCTACAGAAAATTGAATTAATCATCATGGATTAGAACAGTAATGACAAGCTTACGTTGGCTAAACTTCCCGCCAACCCCGTGCTCAATCATCCTCTGTGAACTATGGTGCCACGCGCCTTATCCACACATCCCGGACGAGCTGATTCTGTCCCTTTGCACCTCACTCCATACAGCTCGCTCTCGAAGGATCTGTCAGGACCAACAGGAGTTAGCGACACGACAAGATATCACAGACAGAGAAGCACCCACCTGCCCTCTTCCCCCATCCAGATCCAGACCACCACCCTCAGCGTTGCACCACCAGCGCACAGACCTCAACGAAAGATTCTCCCATCCGCGCCCGTCGCTAGGAGAGCATTGCGAGTAGACCAAAGCCTGGATTGAGGAACAGTCTTCTCGGACTGATTGAGCGCGCCCGTGACTACTCGAGTTTGTCCTCTCAACTATTCAGAAAGGCTCCATGTCTTGCGCCAGTCCGGTTAGATCATCCTATGAAGGCAGCCACAACACAGTCAGAACGATGCTTTATGGGAGAAAGACCGTTCAGAGGCAGGTTACAAACGTCTCTTACAGGAATCGTGCGCGAACCCCCATTGAACCCTCGCGAGATGCCTCAACACCCGCCCACTCATCGACCTCCTCGGAGTCGGTCTTGAGCTAGTGGAATACACAGAAATGCTCTCTAGACAAATCTCAACGAGCCTCTATGGCCAGCCTCCCAGCGTACGATCGAAGGCTCCGACTACAGTCAGCAAGCGGAGAACTGCCGCGAAGTTTTGTATGGGACTCTGGGGGTCGACGGGTATTTGCAAGCTTGGCTATATGCGGGTATGTGGACATCGGTTTTGGCGTCCATGTTTCGGGAGTGGAAGGGAGCGAGGTGGACAGCCATGGGTCTGATGATGCCACGTCGTGGGGCGTGGTTAGTCCTGAAGCTTGAACTGGGAAGCGGACGATTGGAAATGTGGCGGACAATAAGGATCACATTCAGGAGCGGGGCCTGCAGCTGATGGTGTTACGTCCGGGTGAATGTCAGGCTTGAAGAGATCTGGCAGCAGATGGAGGACGGCGATTAACATCCAAGAGGACAGAAGAAAGGATGAGAAGAGCAATATAGCATACCTAGGGGGCAGATAAGGAAGAGCCGTCCAAAGGCCACCAACGTCCGACACGCAGGCCAGACTCCAGCACCGTCGATCTTCGCAAGATCGACTATACTAGCATGACGGGATTGGAGGGGAGGTAGGTAAAAGACCCGCTCTATAGCGTAGTGGAAAAGGGTGATAGGATGGAGGGAGGAACGGCAATGAGATGGAAGGAGGCGAGGACTCAGAAGTGTGAACAGGGATTGTCACCTCGGAGTAGTGTTCCTGCGAGTTGGGTTCCAGAACCAAGGGAGTGAAACAACGGCTGGCGTACGTGTACGGAGCGGAGACACCATGAGCAGTGAGACTACCCAGGTGGAAAAATACACCGTCGGTAACGCGAGGGAATGCGAGCGTCACGTGTGGCGGAGTCGGGACGAAAGTCGGACCAGTTCTCCTTCGGGTGTTAGTTGGAGGAGATTGCGCACACCGTGGTCACAGGAAGAAGAGGACTCTAGTGGGGTCCATCGAATGACACGGAGTCCCGATTCCCGCGGATGTTGACGGCATCAACCGTATTCAGGAGATGAATTGTCCAAAATGAACTCCTTTGCGATGCAGTGGAGAAGTGTGAGAGGCAGAAAGATGAGCGGAGACGAGTCGGAAGGAGGAGTGCGAATCGAAGGCGAATGGAAGTCGAACGATGTAACTGCTAGTTCAGGAAATGAAATGACAGCAAGTGCTGGCAATTCCCTTGCCCGTCCGCAGAGTGCAGACGAGGACAGATGCGTCGTGAGTAGCGAAACAGCTGGATTGGATGTATGCGCTCTAGGTGAGCGAGAAGGGGGGTACGATATCTTCACAGCATAATGAAGAGGGCGAGGGGAGGGGAGGGCAGGCGAGAGCTAAGTCACAGTGGAAGGCGGACAGGGACGGGTACGAATGGGATGGCCCACGTCGAAAGCTCTGAATGCGTGTCCAGTTCCACAATTGGGTTGGGACACGTGGAGGGAGGACAGACGGTAAGGAGCACCTTGTCAATCTCCAGAGCTCCATGTGTGGTCGGAGGAAGAAACCGTGAACAGTCAGTCCGCTCAGGTGGCTGTATGCGCCGCCGATGACGCGAGCCAGAGGGGAGACCTCGAGGGCGTCTTGTGGTGACGATAGGAAAAACGCCGATCCTTGTCTTCTCCGAGTGCTAGCTGAGGGAGGCTGAGGGTGCTCAGCCACGCTGTAGGCTCTCTCAAAGTTGGCTAAGGGAGTCCGAACGTGCCGCAGTTGATCGGTGCTGCAAACCCCAGGGGGGGCACGGAATGAGGTAGATGAGATGCTGAACGAACGCGATAGTCTTGAACACCCCGAATCCTGGGCAGGGGCGTTGGATTCGGGCTCAGATTCCAAAGGGAGGCGGAGGACAGTGGAAGGAGGACAGGGAAGACCGCGAAAGGGGTGATCGTCCACAGAGTGAGGGAGGAGGGTGGCGAGAACTTCTTCAACAGGCGGCGGGTGAATGGGGCAGAAAGGCCATGAGGAAGGGGCTACTCGAGTGGAGGGTGTGTGCGCTGTCGACAATGACGATGTAGGAAGAGAGGACCGAGCTCCACCGGCGTTCATGAGAGGCGTAGGGCGCAGGGACCCGCTGCAATGCACTGGAACAGGTTGAGGAAGGAGAGGAGCGTGGAACGAATGAAGCAGGGAGAGGAGCTCGAATGGGAGTGACTGAGAATTCGGTTCCATGAGAGAGAGAGGTGACACAACATGTGCGAACCCTGGCTACTCCCCTGTCCGTCTGCAGACTGTGGACGGATGAAGAGACGTCATGGGCAGTAAGACTGCTAGAGAGCGTGTATGCGCTCTAGGATGCGCAGGAAGGGGGATCTGAGCTCCACAGCTGGCGACGGCGACGGGGGGTGGACATCGAACGCGAATGCCATGACCGTCTGCGGAATGTGGACGAGAGAAAGGGCGTCATGGGTAGCGAACCGGCTGAGTGGATATATGCGCGCCCGGGGTGGGTAGGAAGGAAGATCCGAGCTGCACCGGTGACTGGAGGTCAGATATTGGACCCTTCTCCGCGAGTACTGGTTGAGAGAGGCTGAACGTGCCGCGTCCGATTGACTTTGGCAACACCTAGTGAAGAGGTTGCAGGGTAGTCGAGTGGGGACGTGTCATAGGACGGACGAGGGCTGAACCAGCGGCTACATTCGGCAGCATCCTTGGAGGGCGGAAAGTGCCTAAACTCCTCCTAGGAGCCCACGCCCAGGGAACGTACCTGTAAGAGGTGACAGTCAGCTCACGTCGCAACAAGGTTCAGAGAAATTGGACGAACGTACTTCGCTTCAGTCAACCACATCATGGATGGAAACTCCGCCACAATAGAGGAGTTTGACCCTAGAGCGACGTCCAGCGAGTATTCGACGTCTGATCAACGAGTCCATTGGTGAGTCGTAGGGGCTGTGTGAGCGAAGAGCTGTTGACGAGGGAGAAGGCGAGTGTGTCGGCAGACGCCACAGCCACCGCCCAAGTCGGACCGAGGCACGTGCACGCGTATTTTCAACATGACGTCATGTTGATCGCCCCATCAGGGGGCCACCAGCCGAGCAACCAGTAATATCAGCCCACCCTCTCGCTTTCGACCTGCCTTTCCATTGACGCGTGCTCCTCCTCTGCGTGTATCTCTTCTGTTGCACCTCGACACCCCTTCTGATCTCCAGACTCTGCAGCAGCCTGAATAAACGAGTCGGGTTACCACAAAACACTCGAAGAGGAAGCCCCGCGAGTCCTCCTTCCGTCGTCTTACCCACAAGCCCGATGATACCAGCTCTCTTTTCCCACTCGAACCCCTCACTCCGAGTCACTCGATCCTCTCTTGTAATCTGTTTGAGTATCTCTACTCCCGGGCACACCCCTTTCAATTATGGTCTAGAGATTGAACTGCGAGCCCTACTGAAACCCTGACCTGCTCTTGTCTGCTGCGCCTGATGAGAGATGCGTCTACTGCTGCTTGTCCTCTGGGCTGGCTACGTCTTTGGCCCCTCTCAAAACGCAAAAGTAGTCTCCGACGGTCCGACGACGGAGGCGCACTGCTCTGATACACACCAACAGTCTGGCTGCCTCTAGATCTGTGCTAGAAAACGGGTCACTGCTTCGTGAATACAAGTCGAACAATCCAATACTAAGGACCGCGACTTTTCCGTGGTACTTCATGTTGCCCGCACTGGCAGAAAGCATAAAGTACGCGACTTGCTGACAAACCGACCCTGCCCTATCCGTCTTACACTGCTGTCCTTTCATGTTGTCGATTCCTATCGATACATGAACGCGCCTAGCAATCAATGCGCGAGTGCATGTTACCACATTCGCAGCTGTCAGAATCCCTGTTCATTCTCCCAAAGCGCGGTCTGATTTGAGTAGAGACCTCACAGCTCGATGGCCCAGCCATCGTTCTTTACTTGGCTGCCTCTTTCTGACGGTCACCCTGACTCTGTGCGGAGGGTCTCAGAGTGAATTAATAATAATTGATTTCAGCCAACTTTCAGCTCAAATCAATACGAAAATGAAGCGACACAAATGCCAATCCGACAAAACCAGCTCCGGATTCTCTTATATCACCATCGTTGTAAAACGACAGCGTTTCTCGCAGCCGATTAGGTACGTCGTCGAGTCTGCTGAATGATGCGACTAGCCGTGAAAACAGCATCTCGTCTCCCTAGGCACATATACTCTCAAAGCAGCGAACGCGGTGAAGGGCCAATATCCGACGTGGGTCTCTGACGTCCAATAGCTGACTCGAAAGCAAGACACGCAGGCTTGATTCTCGATGTCTGTTTGCGAGAATACTGCGGATTCGAGAAGCAAAGTGGCTCAGGAAGAAGTTTCGGACGACGAGGAGTATTCTTCTCCAGGTGAAATTGGCAGAGGGACGAACGAACGGTAGATGGAAAGTGCTAGTCGGACCGGGGAGCATCCTGAACGGCCAGGCAGGATGTCTACGCCCCTAGTATGTGATCCTATATGCGCATCATACTTGCCTGCAAGAAGCGACAGTCAGCTGGCATAGAAGAAAGCAAGGTTCAAGGAAAACGTACAGGGATATCCTATACCAGGATGCTGATTCCGTTAGCCAGACCAGCCTTGGCAAGGACAACTCCTTCATAGGTCTGGAGGAGTATGACTCAGGACGCCGTCCAGCATGTATTCCAAGCCCGATTGTTCAGTATTGATGCTTTTGGGAGTCGTATGTTGGGATGAGGCCTTGAGCAGAGGGCAAAGCAAGGGAAAAGAGCCGAGAAGAGCCGTCAGCCTGTAAGATTTGGCACGTGACACTTAAACTCCGACCATCACCCAGTCCATCCTTCAAGTTGGGTTGATCATCATCACGTCAATGATTCATTGGTTCCGTGCCCTGATGAGTGCGCATGTTTACCAGCAGGCTGACATGTTTCCAGACCTTCAGGCCCTTGAAATACGACATGAAGGGGCGCTTACCGATCCTTAGACTTGACTTTCATTTAGTTTATGCAGTAAACCCAACCAAGGAGCCAACGCTTTTCAAATGGTCCTCGTCTCCATCTTCCTCCATCGCTCTAAGTACTAACAGAGTGTTATAGGTTGCAGCTGGTAGAGGCCAGATCGGCAGAGATGATGCTCAGCGCCACTCCAAGGTTGGGCAACAATCTCCGAATCAGTGAGCAAAATCCACTCCTTGCCATTGGGCGGGGCTCTAATCAAGCTAGAATGTTCGACGGCGCGAACGGCGTTAACGTCAACGGAGGAGAATTCACGGCGACTGGTATGCAAGTTCGACATTATTACAACTGCAATTTCTCTCCAGGGATGGAAGAAACTCGATTGCCGAGAGATGATAACACACAAACGGAGGTAAGGGAAAGAAATTCCACTTCCACTCTGGTTGTGTTTAATTCTCGCAGACCAAGAACGAGGGAGGAAGAAATCAAGGCGGTGAAAGAACGCAAGAGCACGCAGAGCAAAATCGATCTGGTTAGTCTTTTGTTGCGTTCGACCTTCTTACAGTAGCTAATCCCCAATACTTCCTACCCCGCCAGAAGGAAGGACCGGTGGGATGGACTGCAATATTTACTACAGACACATCGGTTTATCAGGCCGTGGCTCGCCACTCTGGATACCGGAACCTAATAGGAAGTTGACCATAGCCTACCAGAGGAGAGGAATAGGCATTGGCGATGTGGGGATCAGGACTGAATTTGGTGCATTTGATTTCCTCTTCAACATACGTCCCGAAGGTCGTGCAATAAATCCTCAGCGCCTTCCTACAAAATTCAAAACATTTGATATTCCAGAAGAGGATATCCACCAGTGTTCAGAGTTCGGGCCCCTGAATTACATTTCAAGCGCAACCATAGAAAGATCTCAAGTCCAACAGGATCCCCCGTATGGCGACATTGCATGATAATCTATACTCGTACTTACCACTCGCATAGGGGCATGATCTTCAGAAGCAGCGCGTCGGAAGGCGCCGTCCTCATCATCCCTGCAGGTTCCAAGTCCGAGGATGTCAGGAATATCCGCCATATCCGAGCCTACATTGCAGAGCATGCAGAAGATTGGTATTCCTACGTCTTGGAAACCCGAGGGCGAGAGGTGCGAAACGGTGATCTCCGTGTTGTGGTAGGACACGACCAGACCAAGGCCTGGGGTATAGCGACATTTTCAGGTGCAGCTTCGGTTGAATTCCGGTCGACAGGAGATGCTTACCATTGGGAGCACTCGGGCGCAGCTACAGTCAGAACCGGTCCAGATCTTCAGTGGATAGAACACCTACGACAAGGCGATAAGACAGAGGTTGTGGAGTACGAAAATCAGACTCTCTTCATACGGACTCTCAACATCACGTTACGGGAAGATATCTGGCGAGCGATCTTGGCCAGAAGACAAGGCAGGGCCAGGGCCGACAGCGCACCAACTTCCTGCCCTCCTTCTCCTTCTCAACACCCAGGAAGATCTGCCGACGCAAAACCTAATCAATTCCAGAAGAAGGCCGCAGAAGGATATGTGGTTCCTGTCAATCCGAATTCACAGGTGCATCTCTTTCACCCATCGTTTGACATATAGGCTTATTTGTCCCATCAATATAGGATGTGCACCCCTCAAAAGCTATCAACGAGAAGATACTGAAGGTAACTTGAAGTTTCCAATTTCTCTATACAGGTCACTTTCATATAGCTTTGAAGGATAATCCACGCGCAAGAGTAGCAATCACTACTGATGCTGACTGGACATCGGCCCTTACAACAGTGGGTGCTGAGGGGTCCTGACTCGACCATGACTTTTTGGAGCTTACTGGCGTCTGGTAGGACGATGCCATTTTGCCCACACCAGTCGAGTTCGTTCGAAGAATTTCCGGAGCTGCTTGTGAAAATGGTAAACTGCATTGCTACTGGACAAGTGAGCAGTCTCTAACCTGAATAGGTATAACGTTTCTGGGAAATACGCACATCCCTCCTATTATTTTCCCCCAAACATCTTCGCCAAAGGACATTCGGATGGGAAATTCTGTCGCAGGAGATACCAACATGAAGGACATCGTGATCCTGTAAGCCGGTCTCAATCAAATGGTCCAGATGTACCCTCTGACTTAGGCCTGATTGCAGAGTAGTCGGACCGACAGGTGCTGGGAAAAGCACGGTATTCATTCCCTTGTCGATTACATGCTCATTGATCATGACCTTTACGTTATTACCCCAGTTCATAAATTACTGCCTTCCTGCGGGCGACCCACAGAAGCGCATGACGGTCAATACTAGCTTGATGTCAACCGTCCAAAAGGTTCAGTCAGTCCATGTACGCGACATGTCCGACCATCGTCTGGTCAGAGGACGGCGCTTGCTCTTGCTGGATACCCCAGGTTTCGACGACACTTATCAATCGGACGACAGAATACTGAAAAACATCGCGGAGGCGTTGAAGGAAATGTATGTAGCATCCTTTTCTACGGAATCTTACAACCTTACAAGCGCTCTATCAGATATCTCAAACAACATGTCCTGGCTGGCGTCATTTACCTCCATGATATTACCCAGGACAGAATTTCTTCGGCAGCCAAACGCAGTCTGGACGCGTTGGGGAAATTCTGTGGCGAAGATGCTATCAGGAATATTGTGCTAGGAACAACCAAATGGAGAAGGAACAGCAGAGAACTTTCGGAACGGCACGAAAGTGAACTCCAAGGCAGTCATTGGAAGTCCTTGATAGCTAAAGGAGCCCAGATGCTACGCTTTGAAGACAGCGGGGAGTCCGTTCGTCGCTTCATTGATTTGATTCTACAACGCGCTGGTCACCACGGGATCGTCCTCGATATCCAAAGGCAGCTTGTTGACCAGCGGCAAGCGCTTCCTTCAACGCCTGCTGGTAGAGCCTTCCTAAAACCCCGTCTCCGTCCTGATCATAAAGAAAAGGATGGGTTGTTTCGTCGCATTCGAAAGTTCTTCAAATTTGGTTTCAAAGTAAGTAATACTGTCGTGCATTCTGCTGGAGTTATGCCTGATGACTTGGTCTAGTAATTATAATCACTCGGCTTGTGCCGTTTGTATATGCAGTGAGTTGGGCGTCATACGTATGGAGTGATGTAGACTGTGCATTGGACGGGATGCAAAGGTGAAGAGGAATCCGAGGCGAATACGAGCAAAGCGCTCATTAGCATGAGGTTCAAAGCGACTTGTCCTAAAATTTCTAGGACAACAGCTGTGAGTCGAGATTACTCAAAAATGTGTACACATGCCAGTCAGGTCACTGGGGTTAGAGGCTGCATCAAAATGCGTCCCAATCAAATATGACATG
>NHYE01000103.1:0-46789 GCA_002938385.1 Gymnopilus dilepis
CTTGGTAACTTATCTACTTGCCTTCAGGTATCATATTTGTTGCCATAATAGAGTGAAATTGTGTTTACAGTACTACTTGAAAAGCATCGTGGATGGCGGGAGGAAGAGAAGAGATCAAAAAATGATGTCATATTACCATTTTTAGAAGGTACGGCAATCTCCGAGTTAGTTAGTCCGCCCTCTGGGCGGCGAGAAAAAAATTGTGGCACTGGTATTCGATTCAAATCCCGGTGCCCCCTTGNCATAATAGAGTGAAATTGTGTTTACAGTACTACTTGAAAAGCATCGTGGATGGCGGGAGGAAGAGAAGAGATCAAAAAATGATGTCATATTACCATTTTTAGAAGGTACGGCAATCTCCGAGTTAGTTAGTCCGCCCTCTGGGCGGCGAGAAAAAAATTGTGGCACTGGTATTCGATTCAAATCCCGGTGCCCCCTTGCCTCTGACAGCGGGCGTCAACGCGTCAACGATGACAGCGCTCTCGTGATGGGACGAGAATCCCGAAAATTGGAATGGTATGGTGTGCGTTGGTTCTTTCTCTTCTGCTTTATCTGAATGTCCGCCGAAAGAATCCCCACCATACGCACCTTACACTTTGACAGTAGTCAAGTTTCCAAAATTGATGTGGAATTTGACTCGGAGAAACATGAAGCAATTCGGGTGGAGAGCATCTCTGAGGTGCCGGCTCCTCCTATGCCAACATTTTCGGACCGGTCACTGAAGCCTGGTCTATACCAACTTGAACCGCCTGTTGACCCAGTACGTCTGGGCTTGTACTGATTTTCTTGTCGTTGTACTGACCTCTCATAGAGCTACTTGCATCTCAATGGTACTTCAAAAGTCCGAGTTCCTGATACATTGTTCCAGACCGAGGCATACGAGGACGCTAGGCAAGAGGTATAGTACCCAAGCTGCACCGTCATGCTCTGGTATCACGTCGTCTAACAGACCCACTCTAGTTTGGCAGCGTGCCATGGAATTGCACAGAACCTGGCCGATATAGCCCATTTCAGCCGGGAGATGCATGGCAGAAGTGTCACAACTTGGCCGAAAAGTACGACAATGATCTGTGCGATGCTTGGAAAGAAGAAGTTGACAAGCTTCTTATCTTTGTAAGTCATGGATATAATTGCGTTTGTTGCCCTTAAACTGTTCGTAATCGTAACTTCTAGGCAGGCCTGTTCTCAGCGACCGTAACGGCCTTCTTGATAGAGTCCTATAAGTGGCTTTCAGAAGACTCAAACGACGTTGCCGCTCGCCTTCTCGCATTCCTTGCGACGGAACAACTCAAGGCTCAAACGGCTTCAAATATATCTTTAACGCCATCACCCTCTGTCCCTCAAAACCTCATCTTACCTCCCTTTACTGTCTCGGCCTCATCCGTCCGCATCAACGTCACCTGGTTCCTCAGCCTCGTCCTCGCCCTCTCGACTGTGTTGATTGGGATCTTGTGCCTCCAATGGTTGAGAGAATACCAACGTGATGCTGCTCTGCCTCACAAAGAAGCCGTCGCCCTCCGCCAAATGCGCTATGAAGGTCTTTTATACTGGAAAGTCCCTCAAATTCTCTCCATGCTTCCAGTCCTCCTCCAGTCCTCCTTGGTCCTCTTCTTTGCCGGCCTCCTGGACCTATTGTGGTCCCTTGGCCACTTCTTTGTCGCGGGGTCGGTCTCCGCCGCCGTGGGGCTCGTCATGCTCTTCTTGGGCGTAACCACAGCATTACCTGCCTTCCAACATGCGTTCACAAAGGATAAGCACTTGAGGGTCCCGCAGTGCCCTTACAAGTCCCCTCAATCATGGTTGTGCTATTGTGCAGGCCATATCCTGTTTTGGCTCATCACGTTCTTGGACGTGCCCTGGTCGAAATTCGACTCGCCCAGGTTCCATCGGCTTCTCAAATCCGCGACAGACCTGGATTGGATCAGGTTCGATCTGCGTTGGCGAGAATTCAGAGACGCCGACAAGGTCGTGCGCGGTGTGCCCAAAAAGACTATCAAATCCGACGTCGCAACATTTGGCACGTTCACTGACACGGATACCTACCCACTCACAGACATATGTCATCCTCACCGAGGCCCCTACACAGACCATGTGCATGCCCTCCAATGGCTCGACACCACTTTTTCACAGAGCATCGAGGAAGCTATCCTCCCCATATACCACACGCTCACCGAGCTCGATGTGCCAACTGCTGCAAGGACAATATCTAGACTCTACCGTTTCCGCGGGCAAATCGAGGAAGCCACTTTCCGAGTGATGCTCGACGACCGGTTCTCGCCCTTGGAGGAGCAAAAACGGGACGTGATTGCTGCTTATTACTTGCACCTTCGTCTGCACCAGGATGCATCTCCTTTCAGCTATGATGCGGCCCAATCCCGTGTAATGCCAGTGGGTGGGTGGAACGCATCAGTGAAATTAAAGAGGGCATATGTGGAGAAGGTGTTGAGGATACTGAATTCGCAAGAGGTGCCTCAACCTTTCTATGATTGGTTTTCGGAGATCTTGCAGGAGGTTGCAGGGTCCCTAAGACTGAACGTCTTTCGCTCTTTGTCCCTACCTCAGCCGTTGTTGTCTCTCTCCTCGCCAATGTCTTCACAATTCTCGTCCTCGACTTCTAGCCCATCGCCATCAGATCGATCCCGGGAATCAAGTATGGAGATCACGCAGGAGCTGGAGGTGCAGCTCCTTTTGTGTATTAAACATCTCCTTCCAAGGAAGAACAGCTTGCAGGCTCATGATGTCGCCCTTTTATGGGGTCTCCTACGGCACCTACTGTCACCTATCATCCACCAGGCTAATGTACGCGGCCGCTTACGCAAGTCAAAGAGGAAAAGTGCAGCCAGCTTATCTTCTAAAGCGGAGGCGATACTTCAGCCGTCATCTTCACCCCACGGCCAGGCAGTGCCTGTGAATGAAGTCCTAAATGCTGACCCTGTCCGTCACAGTGATGTCGAGGCCGGCCATCACCTCAAATTGGCTTGTGCGTTGTTTGAGGCTTTGGAAGGGTGGGTAGGGAGAGGCAAGGAAGTGGAGAGGCTAGAGAGAGTGAGAATTTGCGTACAGGGTGTGCTGGCCATCTTCTGTCTCCCCTCCGAGTCTAGTGGTGGTCCTGCTGCGGTAAGCAGTGACAGCGGTGGCTGTGCTGACCTGGACATGTACTGGCTGGAGGGCTTATGTGCCATACCTGCTACGGGCTTTACTCTCAACCACAACGCTGGCGATGGCGGACTGGATACAGTCGAAGCAGCTCCAACCCACTACCTCCGCAGGCCTCTCTCAGCCGTCCACTCCCTCATACGTACCCTACATGCTCATATGGCAAGCTTAGGCGGACTCGGCGCGATTTTCAACATTGCGAAAGACCAGGCGGCGATGGCGAACGCTTTGCCTCATCGATTTCAGGGCTCTTCTGGGCGGTGGCAGTTGCCAGCGCATACTGTTACTTCAGGGAGCACCTATTCAGAGCATGCCTGGATATTGCTTGTCCAATCTCTTGACCTCTATTTTGTGAAAGAGAAGGGAGGTGCTGGGAGTTTGGGGGGCCATGGTTGTGATTGACTGCGATCGAAAGCTGGTATCAAACCCCCTACCTTCGTGCTCAGGCCACCATCATCTGTCGGACTTGGAGATATATGCCTGATTCCCCGTCGACATCATTGCTCAGCCCTGGACGAGGCAGTCATGTAATGTTCGGCTTCAAATTGCGACTTCCGTCGAGACTGAACACCAACGCATCTATTCGGAGCAAGAACTATTCTAATTGGTACAGTGGAAATTAAATGGGGCGCCTTCGGATATTCAGGCCTTGGGACGCAATAGCGCTCGAATTTTCGTTGTTTCTGGAGTTGCATCGTATACATCTTCGCGGAGGACCTTCTCTACCCAAAGTTTTCCGCTCTTGTCCTCAGGACCTCCAGGGCATGACGCCGTCATCGCCATGTGGATCATCCTCATGTCCTCCCGCTTCATCCTTCTTCGGAGACGAAATCGATTGCTGTGGTCGAGTCGAATCTGCATGTTGATAAACCTGGTAGCCGGTATAGCCCTCAGTCAAATATGACAACATTTCAGAATGAAAAACCTACTCCAAGCAAGTATCCGCCGTTGCCTGCTTTCTGATGTGGCCATTGCCCGATATGTTGGGGATGTTCAAGGCCGCAGGTGGTCGCATCGATGACGAGAGACATGAACTGAAAGGGGTGGGCTTGATGTTGATGTAGCTGAAGATTTGCCCCTGGGCATCGGCCTTGTAGTGAACCAACTCCGCTTTGACAATCGGGATATCAGGAAAGCCAGCTTTACCAAAATAATTTCGCATGCGGTCATATTCCGGATTCGCAGTGATTGATTCCGGAGGGTCAGGATTTACCAGGACGTCCAACACCTGAAGCATCCCAATTGGACAATCTCCGTGTTCAACGAATTCTGTAGAAGTTTTGAGAGGCCCGAAATCGCGAATGTCTACGGGTTCAATGCCAATTCCGACCAATACTGTGAAGACCTTGTCCACAGAAATCGTACGATTGACGGACTGAAGCCTTTGGGCAATCGCATGTTGCATATAGGGCGTAAAATAATTCTCCTCGTAGAACCTAGCCATGAATTTACACATGGAATTAAGGCCCATCTCCGCTGCATCGGAACATATTTTTTTATGCTCAGGCCTACGAGTTCATTCCTGTATCAGTCCAAAATCATGGCCTGCAATGTATGACCGACCAATTTTCTTTTTGACACTATGTAGGTTTGAGAGCACTATCACAATGTAAGGAATCCTGAAAATCACTCACCTGTCTTGAGCAGTACTTCACCGCCTTGCACTTGCGACGCATTATAATAAAGTGTGAGATTAAGGTGATCCAACCATGGAAGTAAATCAATACCCACCTGAGAACACGTTCGCAGGTCACGGTTGGGAGTTGGCTTTAGGCAATTTGAACAGGGACGCTCTGCCTCTTCTTTACAGTGTGAACCAGCATCGTACGGAACTTTCTTGGGAGGCATAGCAAAAGAGATATTTGATGGCTAGGTGAATCGAGGCGTTCTTGAAGGTAGACTGGTGCAGGACAAGAAGAAGACAATCCAACGAGGAAGCCTTATGGCTGGGAGCAACCTTGGTTTTATTAATACTGGCTCTTTGCCTGCTCTTCGGATTAGACCGCACGCTGGGTGATATCGGTGTACCACAAGTCGACATCGACAAACAGGGGTCGAGTCACGAAGCACTGACATGAGAATTACTTAGAAGCACCAGAAGTCGCCACAAGTGTGTATTAATTTCGCTATGTACAGGCGGAGATGGGACCCAAACCGAAATGAAAAGCATTATCGATATCACGAGTAGAAGTGACTAGAAACGAAGAATCATGGGTTCTAACATTCGTAAAGCCTTAATCTCTGGGAGTGTGTCGTAGACCCCTTCACGAAATAGTTTGCGTAGCCAGGCGGAAGCAAACTGATGCGGAAATACTGGCGCTTTCAGGAGCACTGCCATATGTATCATCTTCATATCTTCTCGCGGCATCCTCCTTCGAACATGGTGATATTGATTGTCGTGATCTTGTCGAATACACATATTGATGTATCTTTTAAGGATGATACACATCGTCGTCTTGATTAGAGGCTAAGGTATTTAACTGGAGGACTCACTCGATACAAGTATCTGCCGTCCTTGGTTTCGTCACTTCCCCTTGGATTCCAGGAGGGCCTATAGTCGGAATGGAAATAGTTGAATTTGGCTCCGTCAACGAAGCACCGAATTCACTGGTCAAAACGTTGCCATAGATCTGGTATTCCAGTCGAGAATTGAGCTTTAAATGAGCCAGCTCTATTATCAATATCGGAATGGAGGCCTTGCCTGTCGCGTCAAGGCTAGCTCGCAGTTGGGAATATTCCAGCTGGTCTTTGACAACCGCGGGCGAATCAGCCGACACGGCGACGTCCAGCACCTGAAGCATTCCTACGGGGCATTTCCCTCGTTCGACATAGGTGGGCGACTTCATGATAGTTTTGAGAACGCGAATGTCAACTGGCTCGATGCCAATGAGCACTTGCGCTTTGAAAACCATTTCCGTGTTGAGTTTGATATTCGAAGATTTGAGCCTATATAAAATCGCGAGTCGCAGATAGGAAGCAAGGGACGATCTGGTGTAGAAGCGATTCATCCAATCGCACCACGGTTTGAGGCCTATATCGACTGCTTGATTACAGACCGCTTTATGTTGAGGCCTGATGTGACACCAGCATGAGATAAGATCGGGAACGGTCGCCCAAACATTCACCAATCCGCTTTCTGACACTGCGTTCCAATGCACTACATGTCAGTTATCCGCAACAAAATGGGAAGCAGGGCTTACCTCTCTCGAGCAATATTTGACTGAAAGGCACTTCATAGTTAGGAGAGAAATAAGTGGCCAGACAACTTTTTGGAATCCATATACACACCTGAGCGCATGCATGCAATTGAGGAGGGGATCGGTGGCACTTGGTGCAAGGAACGAAATGGTGTTTGCCGTCACTGGGTTCCGGCTCTTGTCTAGCCTCAAGTGGGATAGCAATCGATTGCAGCGCTGACATAGTCTTGATACTATGTAGTAGTGGGTGAGAAGAGGCGGGGGTCTTGAGAGAAAATCCTGAGAGCTGACTTTACCCTCAGACGAAAAGGCATTCCTTGCGTGTATTAGCCTGTCCAAATCACACGCTCTTCGATTCGAAGACACGAATAGCTGGAATGATGCTTCGAAGACCATGGACCTTGAGATGGGAATGCCAGAGCACATCAAATCGTCATAGATAACGCGGCCATGGTCCCATGTCAGTCCTTCAAGAGGAACTTGGAACTTGGCACGTCGCCATGGGAAGTTGACTAAGGGGTGGCCGTTTATGCAATTGGTGGACCTGGACCAGGTATCGAGATTCGTCTTGACGTTGGGTTGTCCAGGATTGGAGGCCTGAAGTTGTGTGGCTGCTGGGATTTGCTGGCGAATTCCAGGAAGACTGGAACCTGAACATCGCTTGAAAATTGAACGACGATCTCCTTTTGACGAAAAGGCGGCCCAAAGCGGGGGATAAACCTGGTAGAGCGTCGGTATTTCGAACGCAGGGTCATGTTCCAGTGACGTGGCACGTCATTAAAGTCTTTGTCAGAGGCAATAATGTACGGCCGATTTGGATTCAGCGTGCAAAGGCAAAATCGCATTGCAAGACCCATACATGCGCTACCTAACCTATGCCACCCTAGGAGCAATACCTGCGAGGATCTGATGAAGCAACCTCATGTTCTTTGTCTCCGGAATTTGATCATAGACATCTTCGCGAAGGACCTTGTCTATCCAATCTGACTCGAATGTGTCCCAAGGGGCAGGCTTTCTCCCCTGCATCGTCAAGTGAATGGCTTGCAAGTCTTCCCGCTGCATCTTCCTCCGAGCATGGCATGCATTCTGATGGTCTTGCCGAATACGCATGTTGACATACCTGTCAAGGACGGCTGGTGGTGAGCGGCAAATCGAGACTATGATTCGGGACGATAGACTCACTCTATACAGCTAGCTGCCGACACCAACTTCTCAGTACCACTGCCATTGCCGGACGGAGAGGGGATGATAATCTTCTTCAAATTTGCCACATTGTCAACCCTGACCATGAAGGGCGTCCCTGTGGTGTAGCTGAATACTTGGGGCCCAAGCCGCGTGTCGTGCTTGGGATGGACCATCGCCACAGTAATAATTGGGGCGGCGCTTTCGCCTAACACGTCGAGAATAATTCGCAGCCGGGCGTAATCGACTTTACTCTTGACGGGCACGGGAGGTTCGGTACATACGGATACGTCCAGGACTTGAAGCATTCCGAGGGGACAATCCCCACTTTGGGCGAAGGTGGGTGACGTTATAAGACTTCTGAAGTCATCAATATTGACTGGTTCGATACCAACGACAATTTCTGCTTTCAAAGCCGTTTCATTGGAGAGTTGTATGTTCAGAGACTTCAGCTTGTAGAAAAGCGCGAGATGCAAGTAGGAAGTGAGGGTCGATTTGTAGTAAAAACGTTCCATGAACTTGGTTATAGAGGTAAGGTCTGTTTCTGCTGCAAATGCACAGGTCTCTTTATGATCTGGCCTGAAGGTCAATAACAAGGATATGAGACAAGAACTCGAAGAACGTGAATTCGGACTACAAAACTCACCAATCCTCCTTCTGACACTGGGCACAGCGGATCATTAGCCACGATAAGCCTCGCAAGATCTGTAGGAGATACTTGCTTTTCTGGAGCAGTACTTGATCCCTTTGCACTGTAACAGCAAAATGGTTGAATGGTGCGGTACTTCGTCAGATCAATTGGCGAACCTTCGCGCAGGCCCGCATGTTCAAGTTTGGCTGGAGGCACCTGCCGCAAGGGCGCATACGGAATACATCGTGCTCAGCAGCTTTGCTTTGCTGAGGCTTATGGTGGGAAGTGTCGGGCATGATAAGGTAGACGTTTTGATGATTGTTCTGGAGAGGTGAGAGGACAATGATTGGCAAAGCAGGAAGCGAACCAAAAGCAAGGAGGCGTACAACGTGGTGGCCAGGCGTCCTCCGTACATGCATTTGTGTTTGATGTGGTGGTGTATCGAATTAGGACACGATGCTCAGGGGAGTGAATCCGCTTTGCCATTCGAGAAAGGCTCGACTTTTCTGGAACGGTGCAGGGTTTGGACAGGGTCTTTCTATGCTATGGCCCTTGTTCTGCTCAGAATCTTGATATCGTCCTTTGACGCTATTGAAAGCGACCAGAAAAGACGAGCCGCTAAGATCCGAACGTATTTGCAAAGGAGCCACCTTCACAGAGTATTTCAACAAAGATTCTGTAAATGACATTGATAAGACCGAACCCAGGACGCTGAAAGATAAATGAAGACGTACATGAGTCACGATCAAGAGTATTGGCAGGCTGCATGCTCCTTGAGCTTGCTTCTTGGCAGAACAACAGGGATTATCAATAGCTGACTGGCGAAGGACCAGGAAATCGTCATGCAGGAGGTCATTGAGATACGAGCCCTCCAGGATTACAGGCGAGTCGCGATGGACAAGGGGTTGACAATGAAACCCGCGACGGCGGAGACGCGTTCAAACGTTCAAGGTCAGCTCATGATCATGAGTCGTGACCAACCTAAGCTCAAGGGCCGGTCAACGTCCTAAGCCGTCTGCATAAACGACCCAAGGGTACACCATTTGCCAGCTTCAAGAGACGGCGGGTGGCAAAATAAGCACAAGGAACATGATCTCCTGATTCATACTAGGTCATCCAATTCCTTATAATTAAGCCTTTCGACATCTATCGGACAGCGAGGACGGGGCCTTCCAAGTTCCCGAACAATGAAGAAATGCATTTAAGATAATAAATGTAACCAAAGCGAATATATCGATTGTAAGAGAGGGTGTGAAGACGTAGATCGTAAATCGTGTCAGTAGGTTGTAATGTATTCTGTTCTGACTGCAGGACAGTCAGCCAAGGGTAAGGCCATAATTATTGTGATGAATTGTCACCTTTCTTCTAGTTGGTCGTCTCTTCTGCAACTGCACGCGCAAGTTTAGGCAATTGTGCAATTCTCATCTCCAGCACCGCCTAATAGAGGATTTGTCCCGTCAAATCCGGGCGGAAGAGGGCCCATGATCTCAGGCGGCGGTGTCCCGTACGATTGCATCTGAATACAGTGAGATCAGTGTCGTTCTGACTGAGTGCAGCCGTAAGAGCTGAGAAACAGGACGACACGAACCTCGCTCATCAGATCCACGATCTGCCTGCTGCATTCGACCTTGTCGTCGCTGTACTCTTCTTTCTCGAATACAGCTAAGATCTTGCGAACGCAGGTGAGCTGTTTGTCGTATCTCGTCTTGTCTTCCGAGGAAAGTGGATTTGGTGGGTTCTCGAGGTACGGAGGGAACTACAAAGAGAAGGAATTTAAGGCCTGTTAGCCAAATATATCCCAAAGTTGGGGTCGGCAAAGCAACATACGTTATCAGCCAGCTCCTTCAAAGGTTCGTATAGGACTTCCTTGCTCATGAGCTGGCCCATCATGTTCTCGAGGAACCCAGCGAGCTGCTCTTCGCTGCCATCACCTTCGGCTCCGTCTCCTCCTTCGCCTAGCCCTAGATCACCCAGAGTCTTCAGGAGCTCCTGGAGCGTCTCGGCGTCAGTTGCAGGGAGATCGGAAGTTCCTGCAGCACCCTGAGAGCCCTGCGCAGAGGATATAAAACAGCAGTCAGCGAAACTGAGGTGGAAAGATTTACGAAGAAATAGGGACGGTCACACCTTGAGCTTCGACTCGCTCTCTTTGAGCTTTTCCCTCGTTTGCCTGATCCGGTCCTGGAAAGAGGTACCAGCGCCACTGCTACTACTTGAGCCACCAGTAGCGTTGTTTTGAGCAGACGGATCCGAGGGCAAACCGTCCTCTCCAAGGCCCAAGTTCGCGTTCATCCCTTCAATGAGCATGGCTTCCCAAGCGGCTTTGAAAGCTCGAGCTCTTTCCTCCTCATCCTTGTCCTTGTCCTGATTGGAGCCATCGCTTCCTGCACCCTGACCCTCTGCTCCTGCAGCAGGGCCAGCAATTTCCCGAACGAGATTCTCCATCTCCCTCGCTAGTTCTCTTGCAAAGTCATCTGAGGAGAGTATCTCATCTTCCTCAGCTTCTTCTGTCGTAGAATCCAGTTTAGACTTCCTAACAGGACCCGGTATTGACTCTGGAGGGGCATCTACACGGGTGTTGGTCCGTAGCCGACCTTTGGGGCCTCCTGTTGACGTTGCTGTGTTTGATGTGGACGTAGATGTCGTGGCTGAAGGAGGTGGTGGTGGTGGTGGGGTTGAAAGAGACGCTGATGACTGCCCAGGTTGCTTTCCAGAGCTGAATTCGGACAAAACATCTGAATGATTGCGGGAAATCGATAGACATTAGCTTTCCTTTGTCATTTGATTCGGTAGCACAAGACCACACGCAGCGATGCAAAACTTACCATCTAGATCGTCGAGATCTTCCTCTGTGTCGACCAAATCCTTGTTTATAGACGATTTCGTACTTGGTGTCGACATTTTTCTCTGTTCTGCTGGACCAAGAAGATGGAAGAAACTGGGAGACAAAGAGTATGATGATGGTCACGATGTGGAAGACGATCTTGAGCCCCTATAATTGATCGTGCTGGAGCCCGGTCGGAGTTTTGCCGGCGCTCCGGTGTCTGAATTTCAACTTTCAATTTGCCCTCATCACTGTACATCGAAGGTGTTGAACTTGGGAAGCTTCAAGTCCACCCTTTCGTTAGACATGTCTTCGTATTTTACTCTGGATATCTTTCTCGCGTTCACTGGCTTGACATATATCGCTCTTTATTGGCCAAATCCTCTCCGATGGCGACTGGGAGCCGACCTGTAATTGTCAAAACCCTGCACGGTGGCACACCTTCTGTGAAAAGTTCCATCTAGGACCGGAGACAAGTGACAACTACAAGTGGTTCGCAGATCAGCACACTGCCTCCCACTGGCCTCCTCGTTGTCCCTTACCACGTTGCCGCCTCGACCCATTGTTGAGGCCTGAGCTGTTCGCTTTGAATTGAACAGAGCCGTCTCTCAGATAGCTACTTCAACATGTCGCTGAAAGCTCTTCTCGACATTCTCGACATTCTTGACTCGGACAGCGACTTCAGGCAGCACAACCCGAATCACATCCACGCTTGCGCGAGGTGCTACAAACCGACACCCAACATGTCGACTTGTGCTAGAGTACGTTCAAAGCCTTTCCTTTGTGATTAACATCAAGTATTGACACCTCTTTCGTATGAAGTGTAAGTCCATCAAGTATTGCTCAAGGGAGGCGAGTTATTTGTCATTAAAGGTTGAATTTAAGATTGCTGATAGTCCTTTGACATTTTGCGTACTCAGTGTCAGAAAGCGGACTGGTACGCTTGGCGTCAAGAACATGCGTCGGCTAATCTCATGCGCTTCTTCTCCCCCTAGGCCTAAGCACAAATCTTTCTGCGCAGAAGCTGCGGATGCGGGTCTTGCCAACATCTGCAAGTTTATGCAGCGATTCCACGACAAGACAAAGTTGACCCTCGGTCACTACCAACAGTCGGCAATTCTACACAAGCTCAGGTCCCTAAATTTAGAAATCTCCAGAGAGACAACTTTCAAAATCACATTCTATGTCGGATTTGAGCCTGTGGATATCCAGGACCTCCGGAAAATCATCAAGTCCCCCACCTTCGTGGACAGCGGAAAGCGCCCCTTGGGAATGCTCCAGATACTGGACCTCGATGTATCCTCCCAGCCTAGTGCGGTGGCGATGAGCAAACCGGATTTGGCAAACGCACAAAGAACCCTCGATAGCTTTGGCCTGGGTTTCTCCAAATGTCCAATCGTCCTTATTGACATGGCTTACCTCAAATCTGACGCTCAAGGAAGGGTACAGAAGCATTTCTTCTCCACAGCTGCCCCCCTCTTTTTTACCAATACGTGCTTTGCGGACAATCCCTATTCTATAACAATCCCCAGTATTTCTGGCAATAGCCAAGGCGTCGAGAAGCCGAGGTCGCTCAACAGCTGCTTAGAGTAAGCGCGTCGCCCACACTCTCATCTTCTCTGAAGCTCTGATAGTATATTCTTGCTTACAAGGTACATCAATATGAGTATTAGAAATGATCATCAGAATCAATACCACGCCAGAACGAAGATGTCCCGGGAGGACATGAAGGTGCTTCACATGGCTCTGCGCGGGAAAGACTCCGCGTTGTCAAATGTACTCGTCTTAAGCTACGCGCTCAAGATTCAGCGTGAAGACATTTACGATTCAATTCCAGAAACCAAGGCCTTGAAGACGCTGTTCAACACGATGGATGACTTGGAGATCAGCGGCTGAGGCCCATGTCCTTTGCCAGGTCAGGTCATTGAGGATTTGTTAATTACCAAGCCTTGTCCTGTTACGCCCGTCTGAACATGCATGTATTGCGTTCGCCTAATCTGGAGCTGGTCGGTGGAATTGCCAGTATTCCGGGGGCTTTCCCGGCAAGCATTTCTTTGAATGCCCTCGTTCTTCACGCCTTTGTTGAATCGGATCTGGGTGCTGAACTTTAAAATATCGAGGCTGACCTCTTCTCATGGATGCCTTCATTCTGTTCTTGATCGCTCCGACTCGTGTTCCCTTCACGTAAATCACAGCCTGCTTCTAGCACGAATTTCTCTCATCGTGATTCCGAGCTGTCAAATTCCTGCGGTCTCTGTGAACGGTCCTCGAAGGTAAGTGACTAATGATTAAGATCGATTAGTGATGTCTAGCTGATAAGACACACGAATAGCGCGACGATTCCCTGTCTCCTTTCCCATTGACCTTTCCGCATCTCCCTGTGTCCAGCGCGCTCAACGATGAATCAAGTTCAAGCAAAAGCGCTCACGGACGCCTTTTTCAACATGTTCATCGCTGACGCTTCTGCAGACGTCGATCAAGACAGTGATGAAGAGGATAAACCCAATCGCCGCGGCATTCGTGTGTGTTCGAACTGCCACAAAGAGGCCCCCAAGATATCTACATGTGCTGGAGTGCGTTATAGAGCTTTCTTGTGAGATAAAGACTACTTACTCTTTCTATATTGAAGTGCAAGGCAGCAAGGTATTGCTCGAGGCAAGTGAGCATCTTCTTTCTTGCTTGTTCACGTGAACATGGCTCACCATGGAACGAACATCCGACCTAGTGCCAGAAAGAGGCCTGGTACGTTCCAGATATTGCCAAACACTTTTCGAGATAATATCTGATGCGCGTACCAACCTCCAGGCCTGACCACAAAGAATTCTGCGCCAAAGCAGCCGACATGGGCTTGATTCCCGTGTTAAAATTCATGCAGCGGTTCTACAACTCATCCCTTCGCTCCTACTTCGAATACGCGATTCTTTACAAGATGAGGTCAAAGGGTTTGGAATTCTCGAAGGAGAAGACTGTGATGGCCATGTTCTTTGTCGGGTTTGAGCCCGTAGATCTTCAAGATTTCAGGAGTGTCATCACGTCGCCTGCTTATGTTGAAAGAGGACGTAGACCCCTGGGAATGCTTCAGATTCTCAACCTCTCTGTAACCTCGATATCCACTAAGGAGGTCACAAGTAGGCCAGACTACCCAAGTTTACGGCAGTCCCTTATTGCACGAAGTTGCTCTTTCCTCCCAGTCATAATCATATGTTTTGTTCACCGCAGATTGGACGCCCAATTTCAGCACCAGGATTATCCTTGGGAAATATGTACCTCGTTCGCTTTCTTTGATCCCTCCGTTGCAGATCGACCCCAGACCATTACAATCCCGGGTATGTCTGGCGGTGGTCAAGGTGTCAAGAAACGAAAATCAGCCGATACCTGTTTGGAGTAAGTCCATTGTTCCTCGCCCCATTCGATGTACTTAATTACTTGCAGGTACATCAATATGAGTGTCCGGTTGGATCATCAAAACCAACACCGTGTGCGAAGGAAGATGTCACGAGAGGATGTCCAGGCGCTGAGGCGCGTAATGGAACCGAAGCATGAACGCTCCGTGGAGGTGGGGCTTGAAATGGGCTATATGCACAAGATCCATCGTGAAGACGTTTACGAGTCAATGCCAGAGACCAAGCGGCTCAAGGAGATGCTTTCCGACGTACCTAATGCTTTCGACTGAGTAGCTTCAAGAGTGGCTTGTCCCGCTATACATGTCTGAACATGAGTACTCGAATATATTGATCTGGACCGTAAAATAGTCCCTTTTCGATGCCATTCTCAGTGTGCATATCTTTAACTTGCCCACCAATTGCCAAGTCTGTTCTTACTTTATAAGGCATCGAAAAGATGTACTCTATTCTATGAGAATCAATGCCATAGACCAGGATTGCATGAGTTGGCTATTTCTGTTCACCACTTCTATCCTCTGTCCTGAGCATTTGTATTCTTTCTGGCATCCGCGAGTTGGATGTCTTGAGATTGGACATCGCTCGAGTAATGTTGGACATAATTGCGCAGGTCCCAGACGTCGAGGGAGTATACACCTCGGCGCTGTATCAAAGCCACACAGAACTGATTTGTCGAAGCAAACCCTTTGACACGAGTCGTTCCATTAGTGCCGAAATAGTCAATGAGATCTCCAGATCGAATGTCCAAAACGGTGAAACGCGCCTCGTCGGCACTCAAATCCACACCTCCGACAACCATCTTGTAATCATCAATCACCATTTGAGATTCCGGCCAGGATAGTTGTCGTGAATCGTCAACGTTGTGAACCAAGTCGCCAGAACGGATGTCCCATAGAATAATGTGTACCTTCTTCCTACTGTGACGGTTCAAATGACAGGACATGATGTGAGTGGATGAACATGTCAATGTCGCAACTCGACCTAAATGAGGGTTGAGCACGGAAAGGCAGCGACCACTATGTATATCCCATATTCGGATAGTCCCATCTTCAGATCCGGAATAGACGTTAGACTGGTCGAGGCAGAGTTGGCGCACTGAACAGACGAAACAGGGCAGTTAACATACTCATGCACCCTAAACACGATAAAAATCATATCAAATACCTGGTCGGGAGTGTCCAATCAATACCCAGTCGCAGTCGCCCGTCATGAGATTCCAGAGACGCACTGTGCAATCGTCACATCCGGTTGCCACCGTCTTTCCAGATGCCTTGAAAAATCCAGCTCCTATACCGGTATGTATTCTGCGAAGAAATGAAGGCCGCTGTTTGGAAATCAATTCCATGACGTGACACAGTGTCCCATACTTTAATTATAAATCCCACTTACCGGACTAACATATTCTTTGTCAGAACGATGTAGCCTCCAGATCCAAAAGGCACCATTTCTATCGAAAGGCCTGTCTTGTATCACGACCGTCGGCTCTTGTGGCCAGATTGATGTTCCTGTGAGGCCATTACTCCCCAGTTCGATCGGACCTGCTTTGAGGAAGGATATAGCGGAAGGCAGTACTTCTGCGTCATAATCCAACGTGGCGTCCTTCAAATTTACAACTGCACATTTGTAGTCGAGAAGGTCCCAGATATGGAGGTCACCGTCAAAAAAGACAATGGCGAGCAAGTCATTGTCAAGGTCGAAGTCGGCAACACTATGACCTTGGGGGAGCTGAAAGGAATGGGTGAGAAGGAAATCCTGCAGACGGTAGACATGGATGACGTCGTCAATTTGTACGACACAGTGGGTTCGAGTGCACTTCAGATAGCAAGTGCTTGCAAGTTTGGAGTTGTTGGGATCGTCAGGTATGGGGACGGAATGTTGTATTGCCTCGCCCGTCCATCTGGATGACCCATGGCCAGTGTTCATCCCCGACATCGTGATATCTGTGAGAAGAGGTAAGAATAGTGCTGAAGTCGATGGGTGTTAACTCTAATCTTACACATGTCCAGCAGGAACATCGTGCGACAGACAGTCTAGCATGCATGATGATTGTCCGGCGTACCTCTCTCACCCGCTCCACATGCAGACGCAGAAAATATACGGCGAAGGAGAATGAGAGACGAGGAGGAGGAAATGATGATTCGGAGTTGTTGCCGGTCCGGTGTTCCGGTGCCGCTTTTGAAGTCAGCATGGGGAGTCGGGGGCCGGGGCACCGTGACCTCCTTCGACCGTCTATCCATCCACTGATCCAGACCGCTCTGTTATGTATCGCTCCTCAGGCCTCAGGCCTCAGGCCTCAATCCTCGAACCCCAAAAGCTATTCAGTCCTCTCTCTGCTCATAGCCTTCTTCGTGCTGTCTCCAGGCTATCTCGCTTGCGTTTGCTGTTGGTTCGCTCACAGCCATCCCTCGAGGCCCGAGCAAAATCTCTCCGATGGGGCTTTACGCAACTTGGTCTCTGACCCTGCAGCTTCTATGAAGATCCATTCAGGGTCGGAGGCAAGCGATTATTGCAAGTGGCTGGCTGATGTACCACGCAGCTTCTGGATTCCTCGTTGTTCTTTCTCTCCCTTACCACATTCTTCCTCCAGCACATTAGTCAACGCTAGCAGCTTCCTTTGACTTACACGGAGACCTTTCTCAGCCACCTACTTCACCATGTCATCCGCTAGTTTTTTCGACTTCGTGGACTCGGACTTCAGCGAAGTCATCCGCAAAAAGAAAGAAGATTGCGTCCGGCCTTGTTCGCGTTGTCTCGAACCGACTCCCAATATGCGGGCATGTGCAGGAGTGCGTCTTCAGTCATTCCAATGCGATAATAGACAGATATTCAAGTCTCTTGTGAAGTGTAAAGCGATCAAGTATTGCTCTAGGGAGGTGAGTCTCGTGCACTCGTTTAAAGATTGCTGAAAGCACTATTGCATTTCTCGGATCTAGTGTCAGAAAGAGGACTGGTACGCCCTATCGCAGAACGAACCTCATTTTGATCTCATGCGCGTCTTCATTTCACAGGCCGCAGCATAAGTTGCTCTGCACCAAAGCTACGGAAGTAGACCTCGCCAACGTCTGCAGGTTCTTGCAACGATTCTTCAAAAAGATGACTCGATCACTTGATTATCATTTTCAATCGGCAATTCTTCACAAGATCAGGTCCCTAGGCTTAGAAATTTCCAGGGAAACAACTTTCAAGGCTACGTTCTTTGTCGGGTTTGAACCCGTAGATCTGCATGATTTCGGAAATATTCTATATTCACCTACCTTCCTGGACGGAGGAAGGCTCCCTCAGGGGATGCTCCAGATATTGGACCTCACCGTGTCCTCTGAGCCCAGCGCCGAAGCTATGAGCAGAGCTGATCGTGCACGTCTGCGAGAATTCCTTGATGAATCGGGTCTGTCTAGCATCCCGATCGTCCTTATTCACTTTGGTTACTTCAAACCCGATGACCATGGCGAAATCCAAAATTATGCCTACTCCACAGCTATCCCCTTCTTTTTCACTGATACCTCCGATGCGGATAGGGCCCAGGCTATAACAGTTCCAAGTATATCTTCTAACAATATTGAGGGTGTGAAGAAGCTGAAGTCGTTCGACAGCTGCTTAGAGTAAGTCTGTTTCCCAGTTCGAGCTTACAAGGCCCTAATACGACGTCCTTTGCCCACAAGGTACATCAACATGACAATCCGACAGGATCATCAAAACCAATACCATGCCCGAATGAAAATGACCCGCCAAGATATGAAGGCTCTTCACATGGCGCTGCGCGGAAAAGGCGACATGTCCTTAACGGGACTTTCTCTAACCTACCTTCGCAAGTTTCGACGTGAAGATATCTATGACTTAATTCCGGAAACCAAGCGCATAAAGACGATTTCCGACGTTATTCTCAGAGATTTGGCTCTTGATGACTGCGGAACTTATCCTTCACCAGGACAGGTACAGTACGATTACTGAATTATCAAGTCAGTCCTGTCATGCTCATCTGAACATATCCTTGTCCAGCCAATCTGAAGCTGATCGGTAGGATTAGCGAACATTTCTTCGTTCATCGCCAATTGTTGGAGTCAGGGCTGGATGCATCGATGGTCCAGGGGCTTGAGGCCTTGAGGCTCCGAAGCGAGCCCCTTTCTCATGGACGTCTTCCTATGTGTTCGTTTACGTAAATTTCACTGCGTGCGGCACGAATCTCTCTCGTGTTGATATAGACCTGTCAGAGCCCTGTCTTCTTTGTTAAGGGTTCCAATCACATCCAAGGGCGAGTGACTATGTAATGACCACTGATGACTGGTAGATAAGGCACACGAATGTGACCTCGATGCTTCCTCAGGCCTCATCTCCGTCCTTAACCTTACTACGACTCCCTTTGCTCAGCACGAACGATAATGGACCAAGCTCAAGTCGAGGCACTCACCGAAGCATTCTTGGGCATGTTTGCATCCGATACTGCGGATCAAGACAGCGATCAAGAGGATAAGCCAAACCGCGTTCACAGTTGTTCCAATTGTGACAAAGAGGCTCCCAAAATGTTTGCTTGTTCTAAAGTACGTTCAAGAGGCTTTCAGGCTTCCTGATGTAATTAAATTGACCGATCTTTCCTCGTTCAAGTGTAAGGCTGCGAAGTATTGCTCGAAACAAGTAGGTCTTTCATTTCCTTCAAATTAATATGAAGGCGGCTTACATATGTCCTCCATTAAATTTCGAATATAGTGTCAGAAAGAGGACTGGTGCGTTCCAACTCTTGCGGTCTGTTTATTGAGATTTATCTAACGCACGAACACCGACATATAGGCCACATCATAAAGAGTTCTGCGCAAAAGCAGCGGAAATTGGCCTAGTCCCGGTAATCAAAAACATGCGGCGATTCTACCACTCTTCCCTGCATCCTTATTTCGAATACGCGATTCTTTACAAGATGAGAGCCATGAATTTGGAATTTTCAAAGGAGAAGACTGTGGCCGCCGTGTTTTTTGTCGGCTTCGAGCCAGTGGATCTCCAGGACTTCAGGAATATCCTCATTTCGCCCGAATTCGTGGAAAGTGGGAGGCGTCCCCTTGGAATGCCTCAGATCCTCAATCTTTCTATAACCTCCATACCTACTGAGGAGGCCATGAACAAATCCGACTACGCAAGTACACGGCAATCACAAATCGAACGGGGCTGTTCATTCCTCCCTATCATAGTCATATATTTTGCTCACCGCAGACCAGATGCCAATTCTCAGATACAAGACTATCCTTGGGGGCTATGTACTCCGTTCACTTTTTTTGATCTCTCCGTTGCCGACCGACCCCAGACCATTACAATCCCGACCATGTCTGGTAGTGGTCACGGTATCAAAAAACGAAAATCGGCCGATACCTGCTTGGAGTAAGCCCACGATCCTTCATTTCACTCATTATGACGATTTAATACAAGTAATTTACTTACAAGGTACATAAATATGAGTGTTCGGCTGGACCACCAGAATCAACACCATGTACGAAAAAAGATGTCGCGGGAGGATGTCAAGGCACTTCAGCGCACAATGCGCGGGAGGCGTTCGGAAGTCTCAATCGGTCTTGAGATAGGCTATATGCACAAGATCTATCGCGAAGATATCTACGAGTCGATGCCAGAGACGAAGCGCCTCAAGGAAATAATTTCTGAGGGAGGTGGAATGGCCTGATATAATTTTGTACACCGTGTACGTAGCTAAGTGCTGTCCGCTGCGTCGTACTTTGGCCCAGATGTGGCCGCTCTTCATTTCCTGGCATCTGGTCTGGCACATTGATACGATGAATCCCCAAAGGAAGCATTTCTGAAAACGCTGCACGAGCATGCTGTGGCACTGGTGTTATTTTCAATTTTAGCGAGGCACGAGTATGCTCAAGACGAAATCCGGGATGTCCCAAGTCCCTACTACAGGAACTTGCCAAGCATCTGTTATTCGGTTCCGGAAACCAAACGCCTCAAGAAAATACCTAACAAAATCAAGGACAGGTACGGTAGAATTATCTGATTATGAAGGGGCTCGTCCTGTTATTTTTGTCTGGATATTGTGTTATCGCAGCCAGCCAATCTGGACCAAATTGGGAGTCGAAATATTTGCTCGTATGTATTTTGGTGCGCTTTCTTGGTGCGTACCCCTTCATCGATGCTTCATCAATCACAACTTGAATTGTTGAGCTAGGCCTGGATGCACAATATCCTAGAATTTGAGGCCAGAGGCCGGCTTTTCTCATGGACGCTTCCTCCAGTACCTTGTGCTCCCGATTCGTGCTTCATTGATGTAAATTTACATTCGAAGGCAAGTGACCAATGACCGGACCAGTCTCACTCGTCCATGTGGCTGATAAGACACGAAAGCCTCGACGCTTCTTCATCGATATCTGCCCTCTTCGCCCTACCACAGTCCCATTTGTTCAGAAATTGACCATGGATCAAGCTGAAATAAAGGCGCTCAAGGAAGCCATTTTGCGCATATCAACAAGCGATACTTCAGCAGACGCCGATCAAGATACCGATCAAGAGGACAAGCCGAATCGTGTTCACAGTTGTTCAAATTGTGACCAAGAGGCTCCTAGAATGTTTACTTGTTCTAAAGTACGTTCAAGCGCTCTCAGGCTTGCCAATGCGATGAAATTGACCGACCTGTCCATGTTCAAGTGTAAGGATGCAAAGTATTGCTCGAAGGAAGTGGGTCCTTTATTTCCTTCAGATCAATATATAGAGATGACGACGTATGCATGGCCTGTGACACATCTCCAATTTAGTGCCAGAAGGAAGACTGGTGCGTTCTATCTATCGCGAACTTTTTGTCAATTTTGTCTGATGCATGAGTTCCGACACGTAGGCCTGATCATAAAGGGTTCTGCGCACAAGCAACAAAAATGGCCCTGGTCCCGGTAGTCAAAAACATGCGGCAATTCTACCACTCTTCCCTTCATCCTTTCTTCGAATACGCGATCCTATACAAGATGAGGGCCAAGAATTTGGAATTTTCGAATGAGAAGACTGTGGTCGCCCTGTTCTCTGTCGGCTTCGAGCCGGTGGATCTCCAGGACTTCAGGAATATCCTCATTCTACCCGAGTATGTGGAAAGCGGGCGGCGACCTCTTGGAATGCTTCAGATCCTCACTCTCACTATAACCTTTATACCTACTGAGGAGGCCGAGAAGAGATCTGACTATGCAAGTGTACGACAATCACAAATCGAACGGGGCTGTTCTTTCCTCCCCATCATACTCATATATTTTGCGCACGGCAGACCAGGTGCCCAATCTGGGATGAATTTTTATCCCGGGAGGATTTGTACTTCGTTCACTTTTTTCGACCTTTCCTTTGCGGATCGACCTCAGACCATAACGATCCCAACTACGTCTGGTAGTAGAGACGGTATCAAGAAACGAAAATCGGCCGATACCTGCTTGGAGTAAGTCCATTATTTTCTCTTTCTCTTCACTTGGCAGTCTCATGCGAAGTATCTACTGGTAAGGTACATCAATATGAGTGTACGGCTAGATCACCAAAATCAGCATCATTTACGAAAGAAGATGTCGCGAGATGGTGTCAAGGCACTTCACCGCACAATGCTTACAGGGAGTTCAGAATCATCGATTTATCTTAAATTCGGCTTCATGCACAAGATTTATCGCGAAGACATATACGAGTTAATGCCGGAGACGAAGCTCCTCAGAGAAATGATTTCTGAGCGAGGCGGAATGGACTAATGATTTCAAATTCAATGTACTCCACTGCAAAGTTATGCCTAAATACGTAGCCAAGTGCTGTCCGCTGCGTCGTACTGGAACCCAAGTGTGACTACTCTTCAGAATTTCTAGCATCTATCAAGCTGACGAAATTCGGAAGCAACCTTTTTGAAAGCAATGCAGTGATACTTAGTATCGACCGATTCCTGGGCCTAGCCACTGCCAGTCGCGGAGTGCTTACTAGCTCGTGGGATGCAACTGCCTCTTTGGTGGCCGACGCCGAACCTTCGGCAAATGTTGGAACAAGCCTCATCACCTGAGTCTTGAGCTTGAGCTTGCGCCCCAACCTCATATACTGTACATATCCATCGCGACCGTCATGGTCTTAGTCGATTACTTCTATCTCTCGCAACATCCTCTGACAGCAACTTCTAGACCCATCGATAACAGGACCCTGGAGCATCTATGAAAAATCGACCGTATTTCACCAACCAATAGTGGCATGGGAGGAAAGGCTGATAAAGGCTTGGACGGTTCCTTTCCCTCACCACGCTTGATCCTTGCGGTTTAATTCGTGTTGTAACTTCGCCTCTCAAATGTCGGCAACTGGTTTTTCTCAAGACTACGAGGAGCAAAATGACGATGACCAGCATTCTAGAAGGCGTCGTCTTCCTTGTGCGAGATGCGCCACGCCAACGCCTGACATGGGGGCGTGTGCTAAAGTGGGTGAAAATCTATCTCGCATTATTGACACATTGGCTTGATCGTCTTGAAAGTGTAAGTTGGTGAAATATTGCTCAAGGAAAGTAAGCCATCTTTCTCTCTTTCTTTTTGCACTTTATCGTACAAAAAGGCCTGACAAGACAAAGTGCCAGAAGGACGATTGGTACGTTCTATGCCATGCCTAAATGGTTCACCATACGTTGTCTCGCATTCTCATGTCAACATCCAGGCCAGAACACAAAGTCATCTGCGCAACGGCAACGGAAATGGGTCTTGCTTTCGTTCGAAAATTCATGCTACGTTTCTACATGAATAAGGACCTTTTTCCTATGTTCCATGCTGCGATTCTCCACGAATTCAGATCCGAAAGGTTGGAATTCTCTCCTGAGACGACCTTGAAGGCCACTTTCGTAATCGGAATGGAACCTGCGGATATCAACGATTTCAGAAATATCATGACGTCGCCTTCATTCGTGGACAGCGGAGATCCCCCGATAGGAATGCTCCAAATACTGGCTATTCGTGTATCTTCGGAACCAGCGGCCATTCAGGATAGGGCCCAGTATACAAGGCTCAGAGAGCGCCTCGATAACGGCACATTGCTGGGGCCTATACAGCCAATTATCAAGTGGGAGGTGATTTACACTAGACCCACTGTCCCATCTGAACTCCAAAACCACGCCTGGAGCACGCTAAGCCCATTCTTATTCCCCAATATTGCGGCGGCGGACTACCCTAACCAACTTACTATCCCGAGTTTGAACGCCAATGGAAACAGTGTTACGAAGCTAAGGACATCTGCATCTTGCTTAGAGTAAGTCCATCTCTCTCTTTTGAAGTTTATACAGGATTTTGATATACTATACTCGTATCCAAGGTACATCAATATGAGTATCCGATTGGATTTTCAGAATCGACATTGTGCTAGAAGCAAGATGCAACGAGAGGATATGAAGGCACTTCACAAATTACTGTCCGGGAAAAACATCATTTTGTCAAGTCTACTCGATCCGGGTTACATGCGCAAAATTTGCCATGAAGACGTCTACGACCTAATTCCCGAAACCAAGCGTCTCAGGAACTTGAAGCGCCAGGATAATGTCTTCAGTAGGCTGAGGGCCTGAACAGGGTATCCATCAATCATCTGATGTATGTCAATTCGAATAGCTTCCAGTTATGACGCCTGCTCTCTTATGTTCATCTGAATATCATTGAATTGTTACATCTTTTCACGGTCATAATGAGTACCTACACGACTCTCGACTGCCGAGTAACAACGATATATATGGTTTATTCCTAAGCGCGGCCTTGGTCGAGTGATGTCAATTGTGCATAGGAATGTTCTGACTGATCAGGGTCTCTTTCGACTGTCAACCAGGCTCGAATTTCAGGAGACAGTAACGTCAATTCCACTGAACAATGCACAACCTGCGATATGAAAGATCTAGACCTTGCCCTTCAGGACGTATAGCGGATATCCAATGCTCCTCCTCCACCCGCTCCTGATGAAGAAGCAATGAGTATACTAACTCCATCCTCCTCATCGTTCTGGATCGACCACGGAATAGAAGACGCATAACCGCCTTCACTGGTAGTTCCAATCACGATATTGTCCAGAATGGTTGGTTCTTCGGACGGGAGCTCGACGATGTTAGTGGCATTGGTGACCTCGAGCGAAACATACACGTAACGATAGTCCTCCGTCGTATATAGATTGACCCCTGTTTGAGTTTGCCAATACTCAAAGCCAAAGTACCACGCATGAGGTAAACTCGGGGTGCCGCCAAACTCATCATTATTGATGACGAACGGAGAGAGATATTGAGTGCCCTGCGTGGAAGGCAGCCTCGTTGCGTTGGTAAAGTACGCTGTCCCCGAGGAGTAGTCCAGATACCAAGAGCTGATGCTCCAGAACTGACCCCCTCCGGCGGCGGTCGTCCCGTATTGCAACACGGGCTGAATGATGGCGTCCGCCGATGGAGGTACTAGTGCGGTGTAGTACCTGAGGACCTGATGACCTTGTTGTGGCAAAAGCGGAACAGTCCATCGGGAGATGAAGCTGTAGACGCTAGGTGCTTCCCAGAGGGCGCTGACGGAGGCAGATAGGAGGGAACGTTTCTGATTTCTTCCCGGAATGGCTTCAGTGGGCTCCTTAGAGGCTGCAAAGGCTGTATGGGACAAGATGGGCTTGGAAAACGTCGCGTTTGCACGACGTGTGGCGGAATGAAGAACGGATCCGTCCACGTCGAGGAGCTGGGTCACATCTGCTGTGTGTACAATCGTTCCGCCTGGAGGTATGGCATGGACCTTGGCTATCGGGAGGAAACCACCCGGAACCTTGACGAGTTTGCCTGAGCCAGAATGTGAACCCTAGACGCATGTTCAGGGAAATTAACTCGCCTGGATGAGACTTCACATACCGTAGATACTGGACTTGCACTGACGATATTTGATTGGGTCGCCAGGAGAAAGATGACTGCAGTCGTCTTGAACGACATAGCTACCCTATTTACGTACCGACTGAGTTGATTCTTGTTGGGTATATTCAAGAAAAGCTTACCTGCCCCGAAAATGTCCGGACTGGGGGACAAATACCGACGGTAAAACCAGGTTGGTGGATGCCTTTTATAAAGGGACGAAGAGAAGCCATAAGAACAGCTCTGAGGCTACAGCACCTCTCTCTTAGGCGACACCATAGCTACTCCCATCTCACTCCGAATCACGAGGTATGGATGAGAGCCGCCGACGGATGGATTCTCGAAGCCCGTAATCATGATGAATGAAGCTTAGATGCAATGCAAAAAGTCAAGGTAAAGGGGCCAATGAGAACCATCAGCTGGGAGGTCCTGCTACGTTTGAAGGGCGCATGTGGGCCTATTATCTTCAACTCGTCCAAAGTAGTGGATACAGAGGAATCCGAAGGAGAAGTCGCTGTCGCAGCTAGTACGGTCCGATTGATGTTTGCTGACTGGCACTGTTTCAATGAGAGCATCAGCATTTTCAGAGACACAGGGGGTAGACAGAACCCACATGGGATCGATAAACCCGGCGGCGGCGGCAATTAGAATTCTTTGAAAGGCATTGGACGTTGTTGAGCTTCAAGCTTCAAGTTGGGTTCAAGAGAAAATCAAACGCGTGACGTCACAGCAATACAAGTAACGCCTCCTCCAGTTGTCCTAGACAACATACACAAACCTCCACACTACTATCCGAGTCGACACGAGCAGAGGGAATAAACCCAGAGCCGCAGCAATTTCGGCCACAGGATCTTCCTGGCTTCTTCGACGTCTTGTCACGCACGGAAGTATCGCTTGCCCATCTTGAGGCTTGACCCCAATTTTTCTACCTCCACATCCTTGGAAACGGCTGGGTCGCCCCAAGTGTTCAATAGGTTGGATCACGGAACTGGCAGTGCAGGCTCAAGAATCCTCCAGCGTTGCTTTGAAATCACTCAAGCTCTATACGACAAAGCTGCCCGTTATGGCGAACCCTCGCGAAATATTTTGTCCCATAATTTAATGGGACTCGAGTTCAAGTGTGGCGATACCACTTGAGACGCGATAGCCGACCTGTCCCTGATACGACTCCTCGCGGACCCAGACAAGGCTGCACCGCTCGAAGGCCTCGTGGAGAAGAACAAAGGGTGCATGGACTCTTCAGGGCACCCTGAACCACAGCTCGTCGCGCTGGCTATTGCAGGTTTTGGCATAACAATAGTCTTGCATAACTTCTTGGAAGACGTCCGTTAGAAAAGCATGCCATGGCAGGGATTGTGATGGTCGGTACTAGTCCTGTGTTCTACGAGCTCCACGTTAGGAGGGAGTTGGTCATGAATCCGGTGGCCTTGGGCGAGGCAGCTCGGGGAAGACAGTTGTTGCGTATGATATTCCCTCAGTTCCGCGCCCTGAGAAGAGGATTGAGGAGGGTATAAAGCCGTTGGATAACAGGGTGGTCATCATAAGTTGTTTCAAGGCATACAAAGAATTCATCTTTGCACCTGACCACAAGAGTGCTTCAAAGACGGACAGAGCTGCTCGCTTTCAGATCACAACTGTTGATGTGTATTCAAAAATAACTTTTATTCTCCCAAAGAGCCGCGACTTTAAAGTACTCATCTACTGCACCCGACCCCGACCATCATATCATGAGATTATTGCACTGGCACGGAATAGTCCACAAAGCCCTGCAGCTTGCCCGCCACCCTCGGCGGAAACTTGAACGCTAATAATTTGTCTCCAAATGTGCGCACTATTCTCGCTATAGCTTCCTTCAGACCTGCCAGACGCAAATAAGTTCCATCAGCACTAGCACTGAAAAGCGAGTAAGAAAAGTGATCCTCACCATCCCCTACGAAACCGAGCACCTCTCCTGCCCGCCACACCTCCACCTCCAGCGCATTCCTTTCATACCTCTCCTTTGCACTCATCTTGGCCAACGCTTCTGGGTCTGTAGGTAGCGGCTTCAGCAGCCCATTCAGCTCAACTTGATACTCCTCGATGGCGATGAGGAACGAAGTGAAGGCTTCGAGAATTTTTGGGATGTCCCGCTGCACGGTGCCGTAAGTATCTTCTTGTAGAGAGGCACAGACGAGGTGGGACAGGACTAGAGGGAAGGGGAAAAGGTGAGTCGGTGGCTGTGCAGGACAGGTGTCAGAAAAACAGATAAATTGAACCTACCATCGATGACAAGCACATCCAACTCCCTGTACGCAACCGCACCCTCCACGACGCGGCTGACTCTCTCCTCACTCCACCACTGGAGGAACCGCACGACACGGTCGCCGACCTCCTCCCTCCCATACCTACTCCACACCTTCCGAGCTCTCTCAGCAAGTGCGTTGTGCGTCTTGGACTTGAAAGCATCAACATGCTTCTGGATGTTCAAGACGTTTTTCAGAGCCGAGGTGACATCGCCCACTCCCAGCGGGGCATTGTCGTTCTTCTTCTCCATCTGCTTCGTCACGGCATGCTCGTCCTTTGTTGGACTCTTAGCGTGTGACACGCTCCTAAACAGCTCCGGCACTTGGTGGCTGAACCTGTCCATGCCTGCCTCAGCAGCCTTGACAAGTGGGCCATCAGCAGCGAGGGCGTCGAGGGCAGCCTCGCCTGGACTCTGCGTCCCGCTGACGTAGGCACCAGCATCGCCTTTCCACACCCTCTGTCTCAAGAGCGTTGCAGGTTTTGCCACCTCCGGACTGGGATTAGGCAACACCTTGGGTTTGGCTGGTACCACAGGGGCAACTGGTGGCAGCGGAGGCTTGCCACGTCTCAGCAGAAGCTGGTAATCTTCTCCGAGTAGGAGCAAACTTTCTCTTGCCAGGGTGCCCCAGAGATTCAAGGAAGAAGATTTTTGGTCTCCGAATAAGGAAGAGCGCCGGGAGGCGGAGGAGGGGATCGTCGAGGACGCGAGTTCAAGAAGCTCGGAGTAGGCGAAGAATTTGTAGATCCTGTCGACAGAGGTGGTACCCGAGACAACAGTGGTATTTGGGTCGGGGCTGAAGGCTGATACCGGCGTGGGCTGTGTAAAGTGATCCACAGTCATGAGTACCGAGAAATGTGAACTATCCAAGAAAGTAAGCCATACCTCTGAAACGACATGCTCGAAGAACACATCACTCAACTCCCACACCAAAAAAGTGCTATACGCCAAGCACCCTGCTCTAAACACCAGCCCCAAATTTCCGAGAGGCAAGAGAACAGTCCACTGACCTCTCAGGAAGTGAGCTGTAAACGGCCTGAGGAGGTGCGGAATTAATGGGAGTTTGTATAAGACGGGCAGACAGAGGCGGAGCAACGCGAAGAAGATCGCGGACGCCAGCAGAGAGAGGAGAGTGTTTATAAGGGAGATGAAGAGAGAAACCGTCAAGACGAGCGAGCGAGGAGTTGTTTTAGAAATCTAGGAAAGAGCGTAAGCCCGAGGGAGGTATCTTGAATAATTAATCATACGGCGTATGTCCATCTATAAGAGAATCGGTCTGTCATGGCACCTCGTAGCGTGAAAGCTATGCTTGTCACAAATTGGGAAACAAGCAGGAATACAAGACGTCCATTTAGATAGTGTGGATGTTTCCTATTCGTGAGCTTTCAGTGACCGAGTTATAATGAAGAGCAAGAGCAAGGGGCTCACTTCGACTTTACGAACACGGACAGCTTGGGGTCACCTCGAGCCGAAGATTCGTAGGCGTATGCCATGATAACATGGACTACCAGAGCAGCAGTAGCAGAGGCTAAGTAAGTAGCAAAAGCTATTCTGGTGCTATTCTGCGCTAGAGCAGTTTTGATTGTACTCTGCGGGGAGGTGGTTCCTAGTCTTCGCGCTGTAATTGAAGATGGAACAAGACTAGATCAGACTCAAGCAGTCGAACTGGTAGATGGCAGCCTTACGCGTCAAAAACACCTTCCGAAGTACAATAACAGGAAGAGCAACCAACCCCCAACTCACAAAGCTCACAACCAAAAGCGAAGGCGAGAACGCTAGCGCAACTCTCGCCCACGTCTTCCCAAACAACCCGTCACCACCGCTCGCACCGTCCACAGCCCACCATGCCCAAGTGCTTTGCACAGCCCAACTGCTCAGCGCCGACAAAACCAAGACATACTTCAGTCTATGTCTGAAGAAGGATTTCACTAGAGGTTCGTAGGCTTCAGAAGCGGGTGGTAAAGCAGGGGTAGACCTAGAGGCAATCGTAGAGGTTATTGCTCGTATAGGTGTGGAGGGCGCCGTCCGAGATGTTGAGGCATAAAGTGCTGTCGCCGACATCGACAACGATATCGAACTCGTCGTGTCGGGCGTTGTTGAGTCGACAATGAAGCGCGTCTGTCACGTCACGCAATGAAGATGAAAATCACATTTTCTCGGCACGTGGGCGAGGCGCCAGTCGCACGTGATCTCATATCTGGATTTAGGCTTGATATTCAGAACGCGTCCGCCACTGATTTGTAGAGATAAGAACAGAGTGTCAGCGTGAACAACCCTTGACTGGTTTTAAATTATTGCCTTGAGTATGACCCTTACACCACTTCGAAGCCTCTGATTTTCACTTCTCAACTTGTTCAAGTTGTTGTAAACTCGAAAGCCCTGACACCCAAATTATCGGCAAATAATTTACAGGGCGTATATAGGAGCTCAACTATCAGTGTGTTTTGCTTTGCTATAAGCGATATATCTATTCCTGTGTGGAATTCAGTCCAATATTACTGTGGCGCTCTACCCACACAACTTGAAAGCTGGCCAAATTGACCCTCAATGTCGGGCTCACCATTGACATCCTGTCACTTCTACAGCCTCCGACTGATACTTTCGGCGCAGCATTGTAATTGTATGCTGCAGGTTCTCGAGCCCTCCACCATATCATTTGCCGCCCACTACGCTGGCTCTTTATGAGCGTCCTACCAGTTGAAAAGGAGTCAGAGCCGTCGAATGTCAAATCGCCCTTTATCGTAAAAATTGTTATAATGTGGCTTCAGTCTGACTAAACAGCCCCTTGGAGCGCCACAGAAATATCTACCCCAAGACGTTCACATACCTAGTCGTCTCCCTAAAGTCCGCCGTCGACGGAACTGACGTCTTAAATCTTATTAGAGTATAAATAACCTTCCAAATGTCCAGGAAACCCATTTCGACAGGTAAACACGACGTAAAGCACATTACGACCCAGCAAGCCGACGGCCCATATTTTGTGAGATCTCACAGGGCGCGTAGCACGCCTCTAGGGAGGACGTATGTAAGTGAGGTCATCCGGGACTTCCCCAATGCTTTTCCTGGTCATCACCCTCAGAATAACGCACGATTTCCCATCAGCGTCAACCAAAGACGGTCCCGGCGAGCCATATGAAGGGACAAGGCACTTTGCATGCAAGGCGTATCGTAAGATCGTCTTCTTGGTGAGAATATGAAACGACCGTTCACACACACTGCACCGATAGGTAGGCATGTTTTATACCATAGAGGGTTAAGCCGAATAAAATCAAGGCGCCAATCAAGTGCTTCGCAGTGCCTTTTAATTTTCGGAATTATGATTCGTGCGCCTCTCAAGTTGATCCTTTCAAAGGCATAACCTCGGAAGTGAATTCTGAACGGATGTTTTATTTAGCCTGCGGACTTTACTGTGGTAAAGCTTGGGTGGGTATATAAAGTCTATACTGGTCGTATGCATTGCATCGTGCTTCAGTTATAATTATACACTTCATCTTGAGGCATTTCAGAGGACTCAAGATAATTTTAACTCCTTGTCTTGGGTGGGCACAAGCAACTCTCACAAAGTGCGAAAATCGGCGAGGGAAAGACGACTGCAAGCCATTCAAATACCCCATATGACTCTCATGAACGTCGAAAGCATTCCTGTCGCTGACCGTTCGGGATGTATTGAAGGTAGATCTGGGTCTAGACTTCGGCCGACTGAGGTGATTTTCAACCAGAAATATCACCTCGCGTCGTTCCTTCATATCTTCACCACCCAAAGATTCGGCACCGACCTCTTCACGTCAGCACACATCTGCCCGCGAACGGATTTAGGGGACGACTTGGCAGGTTGCTAAAATTAGATTAGCAAAGATAGCTCGGCGAAGGATTGGCGAGCGAACTTGTTCCCGCCTTGTTCCTGCATGATGTGCGCATGTTGCTCAAACGCAGGCGATTATGTGTAGCGACCCTTCAAACCTGTACCTCCCGACCCTTCCGAGGCTGCCGCACGCGATTCGTGTTGTTGCCAACTCACACAGGCATGACAAAAATGCCACGAGGTGTAACGTTACGGGAAGCTTATCAATTTTCCAGCGTTCATGACTTTGTTCCTACTATCAGGCATGTCTTTCCCTCACCTTCTTGAAAAAGAATCTCCAGGCCTAAAGAAGACTTCTGCGATGATAAATTTCGATGCACGAATTGTCCCTGGCATTTTGCAAATTTAAATGTCCCGAATTATCTCCTTTTGCGACGTGGACGTCTAATCAAAGATTTCAACTCCAGAAACACTGATATAATACGTCGCGTGTGTTATGAATGCTGGCCCACATACACGCTTTTCGCCGCCCTGGCTCTCTTGCAATAGCACCACTACCATCGCCGCCTCACCATGCGCCTCAAGAATGCTTTCGTCGTCGTCGTCGCCGCCATCAGTAGCGCTTTTGCACAACAGCAGACGAATAGTTCTGCCAGTTCTCTCAGAACATGCACGATACTCCAAACGAGACTAGGTTCGGAGGTGATACAATTCCCAGGAGGGCCTGAGTACCTGGCTAGTGCATCAAACGCGTGGAGCTTGTTCAACGCCGAAAGCCTGCCGACCTGCATCGTCTTCCCTCGAGAGACAGTTCATGTGCAAGTCGCAATGGCTGCTATTTTTCGCGACAAAATTCACTACGCCGTTCAAGCGGGTGGGCATTCTGCTATGACCGGGTGGAATACGTGCGTCTTTTCTCTCGTTCTACATGCTGCGGAGGTCATGTGTCGGTGACCATTCTTTAGACTGCAAGACGGCATTCTATTCTTCTTTTCTCACATGCAAAATGTAACCTATGACGCCGTCAAAGATACGATCACACTACAGCCTGGAATTCACTGGGGAGACGCGTTAACGCAATTACAACCCCTTGGTGTTGCCCCAATGGGCGGTCGACTTGGGTCAGTTGCCAAATTTGCCGCTTTTACCACATGCTCTGACTATTTTTTACTGTAAATTCCAGTGATATCGGAACGGGTTTGCTCCTCGGAGGAGGGCTTAATTATCTTTCTGGGATACACGGCTTCTCCTCAGACTCTTATGTCGAACTGGACGTCGTTCTGGTAACTGGGAAGCTGGTGACGGCGACAGCGACAAATGAACACGCTGACCTCTTCCGCGCTCTCAAAGGCGGTGCAAATCGCTTCGGAATTGTTACTAGGTATGAAGTCCAGGCCGTACACACTGGCACAAATGACGATAAGATTCTATTTGGCGGCCTAATCTTGGTGCGGGTCTCCATGTCATCCTGCTTCTTAATTAGCTCACTGTTGTCAGTACCCCAATTCTTCCGCCGAAGCTCTCATACAAGCTACGCAAAAATATGTCAGCACGATCAACGATCCTCGAGCATGTAAAGCTCTTTGCAAATCTTCTCCGTGTCGAATGCCAATTATTCAATTTTTCTAACAGCAATCCTTATGGCCTTCTCCGCTACTCTCAACAACAGTGTGATAAGCCCAAGCCATATCTTGACACTCTTCTACAACGGCACCTCTCTGCCTCAAAATATTTTTGGCGACTTCTTGTCAATCCCCTCCACATTCACGCAAGTGGGGGCTATGAGCTACGTAGAAGCTAATAACATTCTTGGCTCTGGAGGTACTCGAGGTTTTGGACAGCTCTTCGGCGCTTCCGCGTTCAACGGTTCCGTGGATCAATATATGAATGCCTTCAGTCAATGGAACAAGTATACTTCTACCATCGCAGGCGCACTGTCAGGGACAGTCCTTGCTTTTACTCCCATTCAACAATCTCAGATAGCCGCTGGAAGAGCGCGTGGGTTCAACATCATGGATCCTCCTCTGACAAACTACGCAGCTGTTCAAATCCAGTCTCAGTTTGCACCCGGGCTCCTGGATACTTCTCCGGCAGTCGAGGCAGCTCGTCAGACTTTCCTATCGAGGTGAGGGCGCGTCTTATGTGTAAGAACAAGATGTTAAGCGTCGCCTAGCATACCTCGTTCCCCAGGACTTCCCTTGTATATCAACGAATGTGACGCTGGGCAAAATGTCTTCTCAACCTATACAAGGTACGACGAATTACGCAACACATATGCAAAATACGACCCCACACGGTACGCCAAGGACCTTATTTTTCGACTTTGTGCTGTAGTTTGATGTGGTACTCAGATTCAACGTACGATTCACTCAAGGTCCAATTGGGCTGTGAGAATAACGCCGTTCGTCTTTATAGATAGATATTTCCTTCATATTTACTCTAGAAGGTTCGATCTTTGTCTTTTGCGATTATTTATCATGTAATATTCTTTGGTTTCTCTCTTTGAACTTTCTCGGTAGTCGTTTCAACATGCAAGCGGTTGACGACAAATTCTCCCAAAAATCAGAAATACCGACACTCTACTGTAGTCAGAGTGGCTTTCGGTTTGAATACTACTAGTTAACCATTGGAAGATATGAAGTTCAAATGAAGTTCGCCTCTTGCAAGGCCTACGAACGTGGACCCACCCTATGGACACTGGTAGTCCGACTCTCCTTATATCCAAGTAGTTGACTGACCATTATAAGGTCTGCCCCACGGGTCAGTGAAGTATCAATAAGACAAATTAAAAAGGATGTGAATGATACATTCCGTCAATGCCGTCCCAGTTGAAGGGAATTCGTGTGAGATGTTGTACTCGTAGTAAGGTATGGGATTCCGAAGTTAGAAGTCAGTTTGTGTATACTTCGAATATACAATCTGCAACTGTTTGAGGCTCATTGGCCTGCGCTCCCGACCATCTAATCGTGCAGAACGCAAAGCTTGCAAGATACGCCCGGTCTGCTTCCAAGCGCCTCTCGGATCCAATCTGGCCGACTGCGGTACTATCCAGATTTCTGCAAATGGGCAGAGTTTATCGAGACAGGTCGCAATGTGAATGGGGTCATCTGGTGCAGTAAAGGTCGGACGCAAAGTGATCACGGTTGGAGAATGAGAAACAACAGGTAATTCCTCCACATCAGGCAACCTTTTAGAGCTGAGAGCAATCTTCAATTCATAAAGGTTAGGCAGTCCGCTGACAAGGACAGTCAACATGTGGAAGGTAATAATTGTACCAATGGTTAATGCTGTGAGGCTTGGCCAAGACTCGACAACAAAATTGCAATCATCAAGTGACCACAAGTTGAAGAAGTTGTCGTCTTCAAGAAATACGAGGGGATGTTTTGAAAGGCGAGAGATTTGATGGAGAGAAACACCCTTTGGAGTAGTGGCTGTTGTTGAACGAAGACGGAATGGAGCTCTAAGCGAGAGGGCCAAAAGCATGGGAGTGGCTGTAACGAGCGACTTGAAAAAAAGCTTCCAGACGGCCAGGTCAGACTCATCTACAGCAGGATAAGAGATTCGAAGCGTATGAAGGCGGGGCAATTTTATCACACGAAAGATAGCCTGCAGACCAACTGGAGCATGCGTACTTGCAGGTCCATCCTCCACGCAAAGAAAGGTGAGATCCGTCAGGAAATCGCAAGCGAATGCTAAGTTTGGAGCAATGACAGTATTTCCAAGTGCTCCCTTGGTGACCAAGTTGAGTTTTGCAGCCTTCGATCTAACCGACAGTGATCTGAAAAACGCTGAGCCCAGCGCAGAACTAGATTCATTCGAATCATCAATAAAAATGGTTTGGAGCTCGGGTAGCTGAGAAATCGCATCGAGACAAGATTTTGTAACCGGGTACTCCAGTTCGAGGAACTTGAGTTTATTTGTACTTGCAGGGAGTCCACGAACAAAGGTCCACATGTCGATGGGGACTGGTTCACCAACTGGATTCCTGACTGAATAGCCATAAAATCCAATTAGACAGTTAGTTGCCAGAAGATGCAACTCCGGGAAGCTGCCTAACGAAAGAAGGTAGTTCAACGAAGGGAAAATTGACATGCGCTCTATTGCTTGAAGGACCTGGATATACGAAGAGGGATGTATTGTGCTTGAACCACGGAGGATGAACAGTTTGACGCGGTTAGCGTATGTGACGAAGGCCTGAATTTCCGATTTTGCAATGGGTTGATGGATTACCCTTATCTGTACCATGCTCAAGCATCAATATGACGGATATTCAAGGATAAGAATATAGAGTAAATTCACCGGAGGACGACCTGAAAAAGCGGTTCCAAGTCGTCCATTACCCACCATAGGACGTCAAGAGCAGGGTCCATGAATGACTTGCATGTCAAAGCGGCACTGAGGAGGGACATCCGTGAATGCGAGAACTTCGGAAGAATTTCATAGCTTTTCAGATTCGTTGATTCAAAGAGCTCCGGAAGGGAGGGTGTAAAGAATGGGCCGAGATTTTGGAAAATGAGGCGAAGGACTTGGGGAACAAGAAGGGCGCCGTGCACCATGATTGGCTTCAACGACTCGAGGACCAGGGTTTCAGCAACGCTTTAAATTGTGTGCCAAAATCTGGATGATTAAGTCTGTAATGGCTGTGATTTGTGGCTCCTTGAGGTCCTAACCGAGGATTTAGATCTTGGTGGGATTGGACAAGTTCCAAGCAACATATTGGCCATTGTTCGTTGAAAGCGTATGAGAAAGCATGTAATCGAGTTCACGCGATGCTTGAGGTCGCAGTGGCACGTGCTTTGATTTCGGCAAGAAGGGGCTGGATTTCGATTTCTAAATTTCAAGTTCGAGTTGAGTCGAATCTTCTTTCTTTTCCCTTCGCTTCGCTACTTAGCCCGGCGCTCTGACTCTTTCTTGACTTTTCTTCAGGACGCCATGACCCTCCGGGAACGGCTAGGGCGACATTGTCTGATGGACTCGTTCAGAATCCAGTCAGCCTCGGATGAGCGCACTCGTGTTGTGCTTATCTTCCCTCGTCCTGTCATTCAAGTCTCTCGCTCTTCGTAGCTCTGGCTGTTAAAGAAAACTAAGCACCCAGATGGCTCATAGTTCACGGTCTTTCCAAGAACTTGCTTTTCCCAGCTCGACATCCACCCTCCGTGGCAGGATACCGACTACTCCCATACGCCGATTTCTCTGCAGAGCCGATCTGATGCGCCCCTTTCTTGCACTCGGGAAGCGAAGTAGGGAGGATGTCTCCATTGCGGGCGATGCTACCACTCGAGCTACTGAGGCTATTCCGACCGACTTTGTCGTGTCTGCGTCCAGGGACATCGCTATGCTTGCCGCTATGTCCAACTATGTCCCCGTCAGACTTTCAGAGGCGATACCGACGGCCTCGCCGAGTAGCCCACTCCATACCGTTGCGCAATCCTTTCTGGATCATCCAGCCACAGACTCGCCTCTCGCGCCGTCCGTGTCCCGTCAAGCTCAAGCACAGGCAGCACCCCGCGCCCGTGTAGCCATCCAGCAGCACGACCGCCCACTCGACGCCATCGTCATTACGACCCTGCCTTCCTTCCCTTTCTGCTGCCACGAAGACCCTCTCACCATGTCCCGCGAGCAGCTTGTCAGAGTCGCGGAGCTCTTCAATGACCATCTTCCCTCTGGGTCGGCGAGCACGGCTGCGCAGAGAATCGACACCTCGGAGGAGAGGAGCGAGGCCTACATCCGGCATTGTATCGAGGTGCTTTGTGGGATTGTGCCAGAGGAGGTTCCGGCGGCTCCAAAGGCCGTCAGGTCGCGGGCTGTAGTCCTTGACGGATCTCAGGCACCTCTCCAGCAACCACACGCCGGTGTTGGTAACCTCTGGCTAAGAGGTCGAGAAATGGACGCTCTCAAGCCGGAGGGTGGACTGTTCCTCGCCAGATCTTCTCCTCCGACGAGCCCATTGGCCATGCGATTACCTGCCAGCAGGAGACGAGGCATTGGGATGGGACCTTCTCTGTTGTCGAGTCCATCCGGGCTGGAGCGCCTGGAAGAGGAAGACTACGACGAAGGCGACGTGTTTGATAACCATAGGGCCCTCAAGAGGCGTAAATTGTCTATCTCAGAGGAGAACGAGAATGTCGCCCCTCGTCGCACTTTCTACTCCCGCGGACATGGCCTGGCAACACAAGACACGGAGCTTAGCACCCCAAGTCGCCGAGCTCGCTCAAGGCTAACGTTCACTACTCACCGCCCGGCGGACCTGTTGCTTCCTTTCCACGACGAGTCGTCCTCTTCCGACGTGGATATTGATATGGCTTTGCAGTCGCCCTCGCCGCTGCAGCATCGTTCTCGGACTTTCGGCTTGCATATTCCACCGCTCGCGCCAAAGCCAAAGTTGTACAGGTCCAAGTCAAAGTCGGTCCGTCGGAGTGCATCCAAACGCGCTCAGCAGATCTGTAGACCCATGGGAAATCTCTGCATGAATTCCGACCCTGCCCCCGTTATCCGTTTTTGAATGCCGTTCAGTCTTTATTTCCTTCAATTTGGCCTTGATCTCTGTATGACGAATCTCTGCATAAAGATGGGCCTCGTAGTAAACGCGTTTAATCTCTTTATTATCGGTACCATTTACTCTTTAATCATGATTAAATTCTCGCTGTCAGTCGGTCTTGTTTAGTGTTCGACGTATCTGCGTTATCAATCTCGTGGAACCCTTCATCTAGCGTGTCCTCCTTGACGCTGCTCGTGCCAAGGTGGCTCAACTTATGCTGCATGCAATCCTCTGCATTGTAGACGCTGGCTGGAGTGAGAGGTCGATCACTGACCTGCAACCCATCTTAGCACTCAACAGGTGCTCAAACAGTGCACTCATGATGTGCTCTACTTTCTGTGCTCTCTCAGCTGAATACAACGGGATGTGAACAATGCAGCTTACAGTTTCCAAAGAAGAAGTACGAGAGGCCATTCTCTCTGGTGTTGGGGGTTTCTTTTCTAATCACTTCTGCTTCAATTTCATTGACACTTCATTGATTTCTGTTTCCTCCGTTGTAAATCTGGATCCCATTCGTGAAGCTCCCAAAAGTAGAAAAATAATGTAGATACATCATCTAGAGCACATATAATAGCCTATTTAACATGCATTCGGTAACAGCAATGAACATTTTTGAGCAAATTTATCAATCCAAATAGTGATTCACACCAGCCCTGCATTCGATAAATGTCCCGCGGCAAACATATGCTGGTGCAATTCCTAAGAAGGGGGACGAATTGAAAAAAAAAAAAAAATCAGAACAAAGAACGAAAGCAAAGGACCAAGCAACAAGCAAAGAGACAAGGACAAGTACTCACGGGTATACTCGAAAACGCCTCCTTACACGACGTGCTGCCCCCGTTCGGCAGATCGCTCCTCCACTGGCAGAGGTAGGCGAACTCAGCAGCGGGATGGCCCATGCTACTGGTGCTGCTGCTGCCGCTCTCGTCGTCGCCCATGTCCTGCGTCTGGCTCTGGCTCTGCAAGAAGCTCTCATTGGCAGCAACACTGGCACTACTGCTCCCCCCAGCAGCCCGCGCGATGCTCTCCAACTTGCCCCTCGCCTCGCTCAGCTCGCTCAACAGCCCCGCTTCCCGCATCTTGAGCTCCTCCAACTCCCTCTCCGCCGCGACGCGCCCCTCCCTCTCGCGCTCCAGCTCGTCCTCGAGCTCCTCGACCCTCAAGCCCATCGTGTCCAGCGCCGCCTCCAGCCTTCCACACTTGAGCCGCAGCTCCGGCTCCTCCGCCGCGCGTCTCCTGATATCGTCGTTCGTCCGCCGGTCCTTCTCGATGAGGAACTGCGCCGTCTGGCGCCACGCTTTGATGTCCTCCTCGAGCATCTTCACCCGGCCCTCGAAGAGGGCTTTGATCCCCGCCACCCCCGTCTGGGCCTGCGCCTCCGCGACCTGGATGCGCTTCTCCAGGTCCTTATTCTCGTCCCGGACTTGCCCCGCGAAGCCCGAGGCTTGAGCGTACTGCTCCCGGAAGAACTCGCGGTCTTTCTCAGCGTCGAGGGTGCGGCGCCGCTCTGCCTCGAGCTGGGTGGTGAGCTTGGATTGGGCGGCTCCCCACTCGGCTTTCTCTGCGGCGTGCGCGAGGCGCGATTCCTCGAGCTCGAGGATGAATCGCTTGAGCTCGGCGAGCGATTCGGCGGAGGCTTTGTCTTTGTCTTGTTCGCCAGAAGGGGCTTCGGTGGGAGGTTCAACCTGATCAGGGTGCACGAGCTTCGGCTGGAGCGCGAGAACTTCCTGCTGCAGCCCTTCATTCTTGGCGCGTTCTGAAGCGAGCTGGGCTTCGAGGCGGGCTATCGCCTCAGCTTGGGAGGCGATGAAGTCGGGGTCGAGGTTGACTTGTCCATGATGTTGGGTTTCGTTGTCGACCTGTGTTTGGGAAAAGAGTAAATATATGCGTTAGGTTGAACTTTGGAGAGGAGTAATGCGAGGACTGACCACAGGAGCAGGTACCTTCTCTGCACTACTAGTATCATCGACTCGAGCAGCAGCAGGAGCCTCAGTGCTAGACACAGGAGGAGCCTCGACCCCAGCTGGCGGCTCAACAGCAGCAGCCACGCCAGCACCAGCTTCAGATTCAGGTGCAGCAGCAACCACCCCAATAACAGCCTCAACTTCAGGTGCAGGCTCAACCACAGCCGCAGCTGCAGGCACAGGAACAGGCGCAGGAACAGGCGCAACAGGAGCGACAGACCCCGCCCTACTACTCGGAGCCTTCGATGCGCCCCTCCTCCCGCCTTTCTTCGGGGTCGCAGGCACCGGAGCTACAGCAGGTGCGGGCGTGGCAGACCGCGTCCTGAGGCGGGTGCGGATTCCATACCCACCAGCGGCAGCACCAGATGCAGCGCCTGTTTCGCTTGTGGGCGAGACGGAGTACGGACGGGCTGAGGCGGCGCGGGAGGGTTGTTCGATTGTTATCTGCAAATTGAAGAGAAAAAAGGGAGTCTGGTCAAAAAAGAAATAACATGTAAAAAGAGAAATAAATACCTCGGGCACGTCCAGACCCAGCCCACCATCTGCTTGCTGCCCTTCATCCCTATCCACATTCACATTCACATCGACGTCCATTGCCATAGCCTCATCCTCAGCAATCGTCGGCAGCGGCGCAACCTCAGCCACAGCCGCACCTGCCGCACCTGCCCCTGTAGCGACTTTACCCTTGCCTTTCCCCTGACCCTTCTTCGAAGTCGAGGACGTCGAAGCGACAGAAGAAGCCCGCTCTGGGGCTTGAGCTTTTTCAGATTCAGAGGCGTGGTCGTCGTCGTTCGGGGGTCCTTCCGTCGCTGATGGTGGGGCTGGTGCAGGTGTAGCTTGGCCATGGGGTTGTGCAGGTGCAGGTGCAGGGCCTTCAGTACTAGTACTAGCACCACTAGAGCCTTTGGCCGCAGTAGCACGAGTACCGCGAAGGCCAGCGATGAGAGCACCGCCAAACCCAAAGCCCCACCGGGCGCGCGAGTCCTTCTCCTCCTGCCCCTGCGGCTGTTGCTGTTCCTGTAGCTGCTGTTGCCTTTCAGTAGCAGCGCGCATCTCCATCAACACATCCTGCGTGGACTCTTCCTCCTCCTCTCTCAGCAGCTTGGGGTCTCTGGTTACTGTACCGTTAGCAGCGCCATTGCCCTTGCCAGTACCCTTGCCCCTGTACCTGCCCCTGCTGCCGTAGATAGCAGCTTCAGCCGCCTCCAGAGCAGCGACGACCTGCTGGGACTCCTCGTCCGTGAGGTCGTCTTCCTCTTGCGGCGGCGGTGGTTGTCGCTGCGCCTTTGGCTGGGCCTTGGAAGCGGGTTCGGCTTCGGATTTGAGGGGAACGTTACCAGCCAACTGAGGGCTCACGCGCCCACTGCCCCCGCTCAGATCGACATAGGCCTCCTCCATCTGCTGCAGCGTCTGATGGAGGTCGTCGGAGACTGGGAGAGGGACAGGTGCAGAGCTGGGTACGGCAGGAACGCCCATGTCCACGTCCACGGGAGCATCAACGGGAGCGTCCACCTGCATATCCCGAGGCCCCGAAGCGGGAGGCAGGACCGCCGTCGAGGCGTCGAGCATCTCTTGGTCTTGGTCTTCGTCCTCATCCCCAGGGCGGGATGGACCACCATCAGCCTCAGCGGTGGTTGTGCCAGGACCGACTGCAACTGCTGCAGCAGCGGAACCCGGCCCGGCACCTCCGCCCGCCTCCGCCTCTGCAACAACCGCGCCAGTACCAGACGCGTCGGGCAGACTCTGCTCGTCGATCTCCCTCAACTTCTGGCGCCACGCGAATTCGAGCTCGAACTCGCTCTCCTGGCTCGTCTCTGTCCCTGTCTCTTTGTCCTTGCCTTTGTCCTTGCTCTTTTCCTTCTCCTTGCCCTTATCCTTTCCTTTATCCTTCCTCCGCACAGGCGACTCCCACTGCTCAATGCTCTCCTCCAGCTCGCCCCTCTCCCTAGCCCTCTCTCTTTCCCGCTCCCTATCCGCCCGCACCTCATCCTCATCCACCTCCTCAATCACACTCTCCCCCAGCGACGAGCTGAGGTGGGGGTGGAACACACCAGGGGAGAGCATGGGGATGGGGAACAGCTCCCTTGCTCCCATGTGCAGGGAGTCGTAGGGGTGCAGGGGGTTGTAGTGGTGCGAGTGCAGGTCCAGGGGAGGGATGTTAGCTCCTGGTGTGCGCGGTTTCATGCGTGATTTGAGGGAGGATTGGCGTGTGAGGGGGGTGGGCTTTTGGCGGGGTGGGGTTTGGGGAGGCTGAGGTTGAGGTTGGAGTTGAGCGTGAGGTTGAGGTTGAGCAGGTTGTACTTCCACAGACGGTGTTGTCGCTTTGGCCTGCGCTGCTGTTTGGGCTTGAGGTTGGGCTTGTACAGCTGCTGCTGCTGCCACAGCAGGCTGCGAAGGCAAAGACGAGTTTTGACTCTGGCTTTGAGACAGAGATTGAGATTGGGACGTAGACATCTCAGCCTCCGTCTCTGGCACGATGCTCATATCGACATTCTTCGCGGCTAGCGACCTCGTACCAGGAGCAGGAACAGCGGAGGTCCGGGAGGCGGGTGCTGATGCCCTTGAGGTCGGCTTGGATGCGGGTTTTGAGGTGACGGTGGTGGTGGTAGTAGACGCGGGCTTTGTAGTTGATGTAGTCGTACCACTAGCAGGAACTGGAATAGCAGTGGACTTGGACTTGCTCGTTTCGTCGACACGAGAGGAAAGGCCAGCGAACAACGCCGACCCCTCATTGGGGGCGAACAACCTCTCTTCCCTCTCCTTCTCCTTCCCTTTTGCCTCCTTACCCTCCGCCTCTTTACCCACAGGCCCCGGCCCAACCTCAGCCCACATAACATCCACATCCCACTCCGCCAGGCGCTGCACCGCACCCGGGCTGAGGAGCTGTGGAAGGTACTGTGCCTGTGCCTTGCCTTTGCCTTTGGCGTCCGACTTGGACTTAGACTTGGGGGCGACGAGGAGGCTCGCAGGGAGGTGACCAGGCCAGAGGGGGACGCCCTCCTTCCCGAACCGGTGCACGTCCCGTTGGTGTCTTTCTTGGTAGTGGTACTGCTCCATGGGATCGGTCTGGGATTGGGACTGCGACAAGTCGCCTTGGTACCCTTCCTGTGTTCCATGGCCTTGGTCATGTAGCTGCGTCTGGCGCTGAGACCGCGGGGTGTAGTTCGCGGGTATGTCCAGGTACGAATGCGGGTGCTGATACGTGCCTTCCACTTCCACTTCCATGTCCATGGGAGGCGGGGAGGAGGGCGTGTAGAACACGGACTGCTCCTCTTCGGGGGGCGGATACTCTCGTTGGCTTTGAACCGGGCTTGCACGGGGACGGCTACCCTCTCTGGATTTGGATCTCGAAGGGACCGACTTGCGCTTCTTAACCGGTGGGCCGAAGCGCGCTGATGAGAGCAGGGGGTGCTCGTCTGCACCCCCATCTTTGTCCTCCTCAGCCTCACCCTCAGCTCGGACACGACCTTCGCCCTCGCCCTCGTCTTCGCCCTCACCCCCACTCTCAGAGGAAGAGGAGGATGAGGACGACCGAGGCGCGACGATGCTCCGCGGAGGACGCGGCTTTGACTTGGAGGGTCTGGCGACCTGCAAGCCCTGTTTACTCCCTTTTACTCCCTTGGATGTCTTGGGTTTTTTGATCGTCACCGTGTTCGTCGTAACTGTAGTCGACGCCGAAGACGCCCTGGATTTGGTCTTCTCCTTTGCCTTCTCCTTTGGCCCTGTCTTCCGCTCGGCCTCCTCCTCCTCCTCCTCCTCCCCATCCCCAGCCGCACCAACAGCAACAACCACATGCGTGACCCTCGTTCCCTTCCTCCCCTTTCCATTCGGCTTCCCCTGGGCTTGAGCGAGCGCCAACGCCCGCCGATCTGACACGCCTCGGATAGAGACGATCTCGACTTCACTCTCACTCTCACTTTCACTACTGCTGCTGGGGGCGTTTGCTCCTTCGGCTTCGTCTGGGGGGATGTACTCCGCATCGGCGTGACGAGGGTTCTCCTCTACCTTGGCATCTTGATTTTTAGATTTCGTTCTGCTTCGCGTCCTGGGTGCGGGTGGCTCCTCTTCTGAGTCGTCGTGGTCGGAGAGGAAGAGCTGCTGTGCTGGTCGAGGTTTTTCTTTGCCTTTTTCCTTTTCCTTTTCTTTTCCCTTTCCTGTTCCTTTTTCTTTGGGGTTATCCACAACCATAGGCCGGTGGCTCGCGCTCTTCCTCCCAACAACAGGTTTACGCTTCTCCTTCTCCTTCTCACTTTGCTGCTTCTCCTTCTCCTTCTCCTTCGACTTGCTCGCCTCCTCCCGCGCTCGGAGGTTATAGCTCTCATCCCTCAACTCATCCTCCTGGTCCTGCGTCTCTTCCTGCGTCTCCTCAGGTTCGGGCAACACCGCAAACCCAACCCGCGGACTATCGACCCCCTCCGAGAGCTGGTCCTCCACCATGCGCGCGTCTTCCTCCTCCTCTGGGTCCTCTTCATCCACCTCCTGTTCCCCCTCCTGTCCCCCCTCCCCTCGGACCCCGCGTTGGTGTATCTGCCCCTCTTCGAGCTCGTCCTCATCGAGGGGAGGGTGCGCATGCGGGCGAGCCGGGATCTCGCCGTCCTCCAGCTCACGATCGGTGTCCACAGCCATAGGCTGCTCGTCTCGTTGAACGATGTTCCCCTGGAGGGATTGTAGACGCGCCTCGTACCGCGTCAGAGTCTTCGAGGTCCGCGGCGTCGTGCGCGGCGTGGGGCCGTCGGCGGGGGTGTACACGAGGTCTTCGTGCTCCTCGCCCTGCCCATGTAAAACCTGATCTGGGACCATCACCACTTCCTTCGCTTTTCCCTTGTCTTTGTCTTTATCTTTCGCGCTGGTCTTGGAGTCTGGGACGCGACTCTGCGTCCTAGATTTTGACTTGGACCTCGCACGGGGTCGGGAGACGATGATTTCCCCCTGCTCCTCCTCCTCTTCTACATCAACGTTAACCTGACGATGGGAAGCGGCAGGACGAGCAGGACGAGCGGGAGGCACCTCGACCTCGATCTTCCGCTTCTTCTTCGGTCTGACGTGCACGACCTCACCACCCTTGGTGCCAGCGGCGACAGTGGTGCCGCTGCCTGTGGCGTTTGCAGCTGCTTGGGTGGCCCCAGACCTGGTTTTGGATCTCGAGTTGGAGTTAGTAATACCAGCAGCAGCGGGACTAGGGACTGCAACAGCAGCAGCGACAGGAGCAGAGTTTGCATTTGCAGAGGTATGCGCGCTGTCTACTTCTGCTAATTTGCGCTTCTTCCCCTTTGGGTTTTGCTTGACAGTGGGAGGGGAAGGAGGTGCAGGCGCGGGAGGTGCGGGTGCGGGGATCGTCTCGTAGATATCATCATAGTCCACCTCCTCTTGGCCTTGCAGTTCAGGTTCAGGAAACCCAAGCTGTCCGTCCTCTTGTAACTCATCCTCCTCATCAAATACCTCCTGTTTAAGCTTGGACGACCCAGCACCAGCAGCACCGGAGCGCAGCTGCTTAACAGGAGAAGCGGTCGCTGTGGACCGCGTGGCTGTTACGGAGCGCGAGCCAGCGCGGGTGGTGGTCGAGGTCGAGTTGGTGGCGGATTTGTCACGGTTGGATTTGCGCGAGGTGGTTGAGTCGCGGGGGGCGCGTTTGGAGGTGGCTGTAACGCGTGTGTATGCGGCCAGAAAGCATAGTCGATAGAGCAATCGAATAAAATCCCATAAAAATAGAAAAAAAGGAATCGATCAGTTCCACCAAAACCCAAAACTCGCAAAAAATAAAGAGACCAAAAACTCACACTTCCGCCTCTCCCTCCTCTCCCTCTTCCTCCTCTTCCACTCCACCACCAAATCGTCCGTCACATCGTGCTTCGGGACCCACGTCGGCGCCCACGGCTTCATCGTCTTGGGGTCCTCGCCCGCCCATTGGACCTTGTACTTGCGCCCCTTCTCGGCGAGGATGGCGATGACGGACCAGAGGGTCTCGGAGTCGTCTTCCTTGGGGATGAACCGCTGGGAGAGGGAGGAGAGGGAGTGGTGGGATGCGGCGGATTGGGCGGATTGGTGGGAGTGGACGGAGTGGATAGATTCGGCGTCGGAGGGGACTTCGTTTGGGTCTGCGGCTACAGCCGCAGATCTAGAGGTGCCAGTGGAGGTTTTGGATTTGCCCTTCGTGCTGGTGGTGGTGGTGACGCGTGACGGCATCGGGGCTCGATACAGAGGAACGGGGTACTAACTCCCTGTAACCTGTAAGTTGACGTGAACTTGACACAAAGAAGGCAAGGTAAGTGCGTATGTGCTTCAGGCTGGACTGTGAGACTCACAAACTTCAATGAGAATCTGAACAGTTGGCCCTTCCCAGACACAGACACAACAACAATGGGCCCGACACGGGTGCGCATCAACACAACAGACACAACGTGCTCACACGCTGTTTGTGTTACGTAAGCGCGTTTCTTTTCTCTTGCTTTTCTCCTCAAAATTCCAACAAAATTCGATTTGCAGTCGTGCTCCGCCTGATGAATCCAAATTGCGTCGTCTTCAGATGCAGCACGGGCAGCTAATAGGTTTCCCAAGTTGAGGACCCGGGAAGCTCCTTAGATTTCTTGTCCGGGCAAAATCCCAAAATCGCGTCTTAAATTCGCGAAGTTTCTGGTCGAGACTTCCGTGAGTCTACATAGAGATTCAAAAGTGGTGATATATAAAACAGACGACTTTGACAGGGCAAGCATCGTCTTAATCTTGACACGTGAAACCTCCTCAGCGAAGCAAGTTCCTGCTCAAAGAGTGGAAACTTTGGCTGGATAGCGGTGTGCGTGGGTCCTAAAATAAAAAGAAAAAGAAAAGAAAAAAGAAAAAGGGGGAGGAAGAGGGAGAGGCTTGCCTCACTCTAGCACAACTATCAATATACCCCCTCGAGCTCAATAATTCACGGAAAGAGGCTGACCGCACTAGAATACTCGCTTGACAGTTTTCTCAGCCCTTTTTCTTGCGGAATTCCCGCTTAGATTAGCTC
>NHYE01000111.1:205-32813 GCA_002938385.1 Gymnopilus dilepis
AGGTGAAAAGCTGACAGACCACACCTGATCTGAATGTCCCTCTAGCTTCCTCTCCTCCTGGCCTGTCTCAATGTTCCATATCCGCACTGTCTTGTCATATGATCCAGAGGCAACCCTCCTCCCATCAGGTGAAAAGCTGACAGACCACACCTGCTCTGAATGTCCCTGCATAACACTTTCACAGGCTCCCCAGTCTGACTGAAGTCCCAGAGCAACTTGCCAGACAACTTGAGACTGGAACCTGTCTCGCATCTTTGATGCCTTTGGCAGCCATGCCAAGGCAGAGTTGTAGATCTCGCTTGGGTGGCCTTGAATCAGATCAAAGCACTGCAGAATCATTCTTCTGGCATCCATAGCTGCAAGGCGTGAATTCACAGGAACCTTTTCAATGACTTTTAGCCAGCTTATAAAGGATAGACCAGATTAGTAGGCAACTTACAATCTGTGATATTTCAAACTTTCGGAGAGACCTTACAGCATTCTCAAGGTAACCAAGTGTGGACATGCACTCCACCCATTGGAGCAGTAGCCTACAAAAGAAAGTTTCAACTTGTGATTGAAGGCCTTCTAGTTGCTTTGCATTCAATTCCAAAAGATGAGTAAACCAGTTTGCACAGGCATATGCCAGTCTAGGTGATGGTGGTTGGATATCAATTCCCCCCCCATTATTATCCTGCCTTAGGACTTCTGGGAATCTGTCACAGACGAGAGTCTCCTTCATGATCTTGAGGCATTGGAGGGCCAGGTGATCATGATTAGCCAAAATGTGGTTGGAGAATTCTTTGCCCCGTGATGTGTCCCATAGGAAGTCCCGAAAGGAGGTATGGAAGATGGTGACAGGATGTTCCTGCAAATCAGATCCTGTGAGGACAGACTGGAGTGCTTCTATGACTTGAGAAACTCGGTATTTATCAAAGTCCAGGATTTCTGATATTGAGGTAGCTGTGAGTGGGATTTGGGTTGTCAGAATGACAAGAAGGACAGGCCATGTGTCATTATTCTCCTCAGGCAATGACAGTATCTGCCGATAAATCTTGTCCAACTGGTCATGAGGACGGGCCTGAGTGCCGTCAGTACTGGTTAGGGATCCATCCAGAATTGTTTGGAGACGGCGCCTCATCATCTGTTCAGGGGTCCGACGACTTGGAACCAGGTATGAACACAAGACAGAGGCATAGACAAATAATGCCCCTGAACGTTCCAGCAATGTTTCCACAGCCGAATCAGATAAAATGTCAGAAATTTGTTGAAGGCGTTCTTTGATATAATGCCGGATGTCCGCTTCCACCAGGCTTTGTTCAATGTCGTGAAGGATCAAAGTAGTCGGCTGGCTGGCCAGATCCTTCCGGCTAAACTCCAGCTTGATGGCCTCATCACGGCGGCTCGAGATGAAAACTTTGAAGGGAAGCTGTGCCGCATGCTTCACAAGAAGTGAGATGAGATCTGCTATTTCGTCCATATTGCTTGCTTCATCGGCACCATCAAAAACTAAGACACGTCGTTTTCGAATGCTGGAACTTGAAATAGAGTCCATGGGGGTAAGGATCAGGGTATGGAATTGTTCTTGAACGATTTTGTCTCGGATATTCACATTATCGGAATGCTGGAGGGCACGAAGGAGAGACTGAGAGAATGAAGGATAAAAGGAGGCGAGATGGTAGGAAACAGTAGGAAGGAAGGCCCTTGGATCCATGGTGGCTGCGACACTGCGAGAACAGAAGTAGCTTGTTTCGAGTAAGCCAACTTTCCGCAAGAGTTCGCAAAAAGAGTAAGCGATAGTTGTCTTGCCGGTACCAGCCATCCCACTCAGCCAATAAACTGGCGTTTTTGTGTCGTCCGTTGCCCACGCCATCAGATCAGCCAATATCTGCTCCCGCGTTTCATGTGTGCAGGGTCCGCGAAGATCGCGAGGCCCAGTATTGTATTCCGCTTTCGTGACGCGGCGTAGCTCTTGAAACTTCACGTCCTATGCAGAGATCAAAAACACAGATAAAAATGGGACATCAGTAACACGTACAGCTTGCGTTTGAGAAACGACTTTGGAATTTTCTTCTGTAGTCTTCTTCAAATCTTCAATCCGTCGGTCAATCCTAACGACAGTTTGCATCTGGTTGGAGGGGGTTAGAAGGCTTGTAAACGCGCGCCAAAGGATACTTACAATGAAAAGGTTGAGCGAGGAAGAAAGCTCGTTATAACATTTGATCCTTTCTTGAGCATCTCCCTCCGCCAATCGCTTCCACCAGCTCTCCTGCATAGCGTCTTCGATTGGGCCTACCTTCTTTTTTATTTCGCTGGGAATTTGAAGTAAGCTGATAATTCAAACGGGCCATCGCCCACGTACTCTTCCAGATTGGATAGCAACTCCAGCATTTCCTCTGACGGCGACTCGATCTGGGCGCACATTTGAATCCTCTTGCATGCCTCGTCCAGGGTCCTCTTGACTGCTTCTCGGTCCACCCTATTCTGGTTCATTGTCTTTGAAGGAGGTCAGAACAGGGCGTGGGTCAACGAAAGAGTTCAGACCTTGACCATGTCCACGGCGCCCGACACACCGCCAATCGCAGATTGAGCTGGAGGGAAGAACGCCGTAGCTGCGGTTGCGACCTTCAGAACCTGCGAGACAACATTGAGGACGGTACCAAAACGGTCCTTAGGCACGGGAGATACAGGTGCATGCGGCTTGAGGTCCGGTTCGGATCGAGAGGGCTCGGTCGTCCCTGGCATGGCTACGGCCATGGGCGAGAAGATGGCGTCGAGGACAGGACCGTCGGAACTACCTGAGCCATTCAGATGCCCGCCTTCAGCATGGGGTGGCATGGCCGGCATATTGAGCGGCGCTGCGACCGTAGGGGGCTGGCTATCCAAGGTAGCGGATGGCGCCGTGAATAGTTCGTGCCCCATGGGTGTGGTCGATAGTGGTCCGCTAGACGGCGTCGGTATAAAAGCAGGCGAGGATTGAACAGCCTGCAGTGGCCGTCGTCCTTCATCGGTCGCTTCAGGACGTGGAGTGCTACTGCGAGAATTCGGAGAAGTGCTGGGAAGGGATCTGCCCGAGGAGAAGTGATCTTTGAACCAGACTTTGGCTTTATGAAAGGGTTTCTTGACTTTGCTTTGGAGGCCAGGTTCCGTCGTAGAAGCAGACGGTGCTTGCGACATGGTTGTTGTTCAGAAGACAGACGCCCAGGAATCAATGTGTTCACACAGTTATCATGATCAATGGACCCATGTTTGCCAAACGTCCGAATTAAAAAAAGTCACTGGCAGTGAAATGTTGGCTGAGAGTCTTGGCTCCGAAAACACGTATAGGACTCTGCTGTCACGATGGCGGGTGCAGCGTTGGCGGATGTAACGAGTCAACCAATGCAGAGCAGTAGTAGTAGGCACAGTAGCAAGCCGTCGCAAGTCGTCGAAAACTGTGGTAGGGTACATGGTGGTCGAGAGCTAAAATTAGCCGAACGCGATATTGAGTGCGTCAATCAAATCAGACCCTCACACATAATCGTCCGGCACAATTCAATACAGGAGACGACGTTTTGACACGACAAAGCCTCATATATTATTTTTTGGGTCATATACGACGTAAGTACGTTCATCTTGAATATCTGATGTTTGTAACTCGAACGATGACATTATGTCCCAGTGTAAGGACGCACTACAGAGGTAGTCAAAGGAAATTCGAGACACCAGAGACGCAGACGGGAATAGAATCCAGTCGATATGCGCACCCATATCTCGTCGTCGTATTTGGAAGCCGGAACACGGGTCTACGCTCTTGAGGCTCGTACAAGAATACATGCTTAGGCTGAGACAAGCGTTGGAAGCTCATGGATCGTAATTGCCTGATCAGACTAGTAGTGGAAAACACTCTGGAGATAATGGCGTAAGTGAGCGCGTCGCCAGGAAGAAAGACACTCGAAGGGGGCTTAGCATATTGTCGATCAAGTTGCAAGCAACGTGATGTCGGTCTTCAAAAATTAGCAGGGTTATAGAGAAGACGGTCTGCCAGAATGAGTAGAATTAGTACGAGAGAATTTTGAAAGCCCCGAATTCTCCCTCTAGCTTGCGCCAGATTTCGATGCTTGTACACTAGGACGACTGGCCCGCATGTCGCACCTAGGAGCTCACTGTCCAACCGTAAACCCGAATACTAGAAGCTTCCAGCGTCATGTCATGTTCTCCTACACCACGAACAATCAGATAGCCCCGGGCTTGCGCGCGCTCGAGCGGTGTGTCCCGACTCTCAAGCAGTCGAGGGCTGGAGGTTTGGTTGAAATTCAACGGAGCCAAAGGAAGTAGACAGTCCGCTCAAGAAAGGGACGATTTAAAATGCAACTCACAACTGTAACATCCCAATTGCGTGTTTAGCGTCACTCCGGCTTCACAGAAAGATTTATCATTTCTTGAATTCTGACGGAATTTGCAGACTCTCTTACTTCGTCGCTGGGCAAGCGTAAGCCATCCACCTTGGAGCTGAGGAAACCAACGTCTCTGGAGAGGGAGAATAAGTGAAAAGGCGAGTACGAGGGAGAGTGGAAGAGTGTTCAGCTCATGGTCGAAGAGGAGCCTAGGCGATGAGAAAAGTGGTGATTGAAGGAAAGCCGCCTCTTGGTAGGTTATTCGATTTCAGGTGGCGAATTAGAGAAGGTCTTGCTGGGTGATAGAGCGATTCACGGCGCCAGAGTATAGCCGCGTCAGTGCTTCTTGCGCAAAGAGATTGCCTCCCAGAAAGTAAAATTTATCGCCATGCCTTCTTTAAGACTTACAGATGGTCAGCACACAGAGAAAGAGTATCGACTAAAAAGAAAGCAAGACTCACAGTTTTCAATTGACCAAGATGATTAAGCGCCTTCACGATTACTATTCAGCTCCAATGCATCTTCTTGTCCTTGAAATGCCAACCCCATACTCCCCGGACCTTGGGCTATGCCTCAGATGGAAGGCCACACAGTGATCCTTGGGGTGGTGGCGTCCAATCTGGGCACGCAAGTAGGATGCTACGGATGTGCATGAAAGCGACGGCGAGAGCTTGGTGAGGCCATCCTGGACTAGCGCGAGATGTGATATACGGAATGTTGAATGTGACTTCGACAGCGATTCAAGACGGAGAGATGAGAGATTGACCTCCCATTGACAGAACTGCCACGATGCAACGTATTGCCTCTGCGTATCACGAATCGCAAGGCATGGCCGGGTAATTAGAAGAAACCTAAACAGTAAGTACAGGAAAAGTCAAAGCAAAGAAGGGTGTTGGTCAAGGAAGGACGGATCAACGGACAAGCTGCCCGATGCGACGCGCTTTATGTTTCGCACGCGTTCTCTCAACGTACTACTACCAAGTATGAGATCTTGGGACTTGAGACACGACTGTCTCACTCGAAGCCCTTACATAAAACCCCATCTCCGCCTCTTCCGTTGCACCCCAACTCGTCTCCATCGACGATACTTGCGCTTTCTTACAATAACCTCTCGTGAACCTTGTTTTTTGCCGCCATGGATCCTGCATATCGGACTAAGAGTGATTGGTGGCCGTTGTTCCTCGTCACAAGTACTGAGCGTTTTCCACAGAGATCGTTGACCTGAGCGAGCAAGAGCTCATTGACCTCGGTTTTCTGGGTGATGGTGAGTCGCGTCGTCGTTACACACGTCCTTCCTTCACTCATGGTTGTCAATCCACCTTGTAGATGTTGCTCCGCATATCAAAACTTTTGTCGAAAAAGTGAGAGCTAACCCCGCGCACCTTGGTAGTAGTAAGTAGCTGTCTTCCTTGCGCGATCGAGATCCCTCATACAGACATCTTTTTGCATATTTAGCGGTGACTTGCCTTACGGTCGACTATCTCAAGCGCAGCTCCTTGGGCCAATCTCCCCAACAAGGCGCTATGGGGTCTCCCACACCTCACCCCATTAGCGAGGCTGAGATCCTTTACTCACAGCTCAGCAACGACCCGGATGCTCTGACCGTTGTTTCCCCCAACCTGGTCTCTAAGTTTGAGCAGAACTTTTGGTATCACGGCATTTCCAGCTTGCCTCCCAAACTCATATGGCGTTCTGATATCGAGACCAACCCCTTCCCCATCCCTGCGCCTGGAACCAGCCTCTCCAAAATCCCCGCCAAGACTGCACTTGGTGTCTTCCGTACACCGCTCAATGCCGTTTGGTCTGATGTCGCTCCTCGTATCCTGGCATCGATAAAAGCCCGCGGTTTCAAGTGCTCCGCGCTTCAGACTGTTCGCTTCTCAACCGCCGAGGAGGGCAAGGAAGAAACTTTGGGCCCAGTCGTTGTGTGGATCGCAGTTCATCCTAACACCACCAGCGCCTGGGCTGTTCGTGATGCAACGCCCGACATCCTTCAGATCCTTGCTGATGAGCAGATCACCGATGCCGTGGTCGAGTGGTATGAAGGCATGGTCCAAAGGCTAGTGGACTTACCCCCGAGGCGTGGCGAGGACAACACCAGTCCAGGTTCGGCTTCAACGTTGGCCTAGGCATCCCCATTGCCAGACAAGGCAGTCTGACGATGCACAAGGCACCGTCCCTTTTCTGTTCCGTGGGATGAAGATCAGCCTTGGTGATCCCAGTGACAGAATCCTTGCCCTCACCAACAAACACTTCGCGTCTATCTAGCTGTCGGGGTCGCAATTGATGATTGCCACTACATCTGCAACCTTGCTGCACTCGCTGTTGAAAGGGCGAAGCTCAAAAATTTTGAGCGTAACATCGTCCATCTGGGTGCGTTCCCTTCCATTGCTCCCTTCATTCCAACATCACTTACTAACATTCAATCGTTCAGGAACTTGCAGCTGTGGTTGAGGATCAATTTTGGTCCATCTCTGCTGGTTGTGATGACAGCGCGATCCCAATTGTCTTTCAGCTCCCCATCTGTAGCACTCTGCCTTGCAACTTCATCTGCGTGGATTGTATGATCGATTTTCTTGTCTCGTTCGTTACTTTTCTATTCTCTCTCCTCTTCCCTGACTAGCACATGCCTCTTCAATCCATGTATTGCCGCTGGTCTTTAAAACGGACATTATCTGTGATCCTGTCTGTATACACCGCTGAGTGATTGGTAAGGCATCAATCACTTGTCGTCCAACGCCTTCAGTATCAGCGGCAGTTTTTCTCAAAAATGTCACCACATCATCAGATTGACTTCGAGGGATTACATTCCAGTGGTAGTTGATCAAAAACAATGGCAATCGAAAGCTAACATCCCCGAGAAATGTCCCTTCGTCTAATTCTGAAGCCTGCGAACCCAGAAACCTGATAAATAAAAGATGGACTTTAGCTACCGCTCTGCACAAGGGCAAGGGCCCAGGGGAGGATAACGACGTGGTCGAGTAGTCTCCCTGGAACATATGTGTCATGTCGCTTCTAGAAATCGCAACGTGACAGAATATTCAGCGTCGAGCACAATCAATAACGAAAACGAAAAAGAACTCAAAGGCTTTTGTACGTCATCGAAGTGAACTCAAATAGTCCTGGAGATTCGCCCTTCATGGGCGCACGACCTCGTACTTTTCTGGTTGAAGACTGGCGGAAGAAGGGTCCCTGGAGGTGAAAACTTGCGGTTTCGGCGTGTAAGATACCTCGATTCTCGAGAACTGTCCTTGTCTAGAGCGGGGTCCGAGGAAAGCAAGAAGAAGATGGAGATACAGTATTAGCAGGTCGCTCTTGTATCTACGACTCTGGGTCATGCTGTTCTCTCCGTATAATAAAGGCACAGGATGTTGCTTTGGGCTACATGGTAGGTCAGAAGCTTCAAGAAAAAAGTTGGCATCGAGGAAGTGGGTATGGCGACGGAGACTGCGCCTTGTGCTAGGCAAGTGCTGGGTTGGTTGGGATCTTCGTCAAGATCGAACTTCTGCTTGGAGATCGCCCATGATGAATCCAAGATCGCTTTAGAATCATGGAAGGCAATTCTCCCGGTATTGACAATCCAATTACAGAACCAAGCATGCAAGTAAGACGCGTATGCGGTTGGTGTCTGTTGAGTACCATAGTGGACGAGTGGAAGAATACCGACGGACGACCAACCTTTCCGGCCAACGCGACGCGCTTGCCATATTTCCCACGCCAACCACATCGCTCTACACTTCCATCCAACTATTTACATACTCCATCCAAAGTTTTGCTTCTCTCGCCTCGCAACACCTTTGTCATCTTCTACAAAGTGGTCGGGGAAAATTTTGCTACTTCGACGTCTGATGAAATCTATTCTTCCCTTGCCCGACAATTTTCAGATCATTCACGACATGCCAGCGGAAGGACATTCGTCATTAGCTTGTCAAGCATAGTAGCTCATACGGTTGTGCCTGGTCAAGGCAGTTGTAGGCTTATCTTTTGAGGCTGCGTGACGCGTACTATCTGCGGCGACAGTACGAAGCTCAGAACCCAGATTGTCATAAGGTAAATCTTTCCAAGTTCACATCTAACATGATGATAATGGTCGGACGTGGAACAAGTCATTGCAGTGTTTCTGCCAAGCAGCACACGCCTTGATTGGTGAGAGTTTCCCTCGCGTTTCTTAGATATTAGCGTCTGATAATTCTACCTTTCCGATCTTATAGGTTCTCTAGCCTCCATGAGCGGCTCATGGGCGCAATCATTATGAAATGGACAGATGGCATCCGTCAAGTAGGCGTCAAGTAGGCGTGCTTGTTGTCTGGTCTCGTCTTTCTTGTGATGTACACGCAGTATGCATAAAGGTGTAGATGAGTATGACGTATTGGCTGACCCAGCACCAAGGTTATACAAGTGTTCGTCAAGATTGTATGCTCCAGTCACGCAAGCGTGTTTCAGCCAGACCCGGCATTCCCTCCCAGCGAAGATCCCATTTGTCTGCCGATGCTAGACGTGGGACTTTGACGATTAAACTAGCTGCGAACGTTTCGCTATTGGAACTCATGCGGCGTTGTACCCATAAATAACTCGGTCCCTTCCAATGAATCGAAACCCTGGAAGTGTCCTAGTACTGTTCAATGAGCATTGCATGGTCCCGCCTTCTGTTCCGCCGATCCTCGTTTGATCCTTGAGGCCCATGCTTTCTGCTTCGCAACATCATGGTCGTGGTGTACTTGGCCAAGGATAGGAGTACTATCGGTCGCGCTCTACCACGGATTTGGTCTTTTTCCCAGCCTCATTCCTGTGCTACTCCAACGGCCACTCTGAGAATTGCAGATATGCGGAAAGAGGTAGGCTAAACCCGACTGTCTCAATGCATCCTTGGCGCCGACCTTCTTGCACGGCCATTTGGGGGTGATCTGCCCCAACCTTTTGTTCTTATTCAATCGGCCAACATGGCCGGCCTCCCAAATAATTGCTGTGGTATGTGCACAGCTGTGCAACAACAGCGGCTGGCTTCCATGCTGAACTTTCTACTCCTTTATTCAGAATTCGACACATACACATAGATTAAAGCCTTCTTCTGGATCAGTGAACGAAGCGTCCCAGCACTGTGGCTTTAGTGAGAAGCTGGAGTTGCACCGATTGGGGGACCGCCCCATTTCAAGTATCTCTCAAACAACTACTTATGCAGGCGGCAAAATGGGCAAACGCATGTTTTCTATTTTTGTAAATGAACGTGGGTACGCCTAGGACTTGAACACTTCTATCAACTCGACTAAATCATAGGGACACAGGAATTGTCTTTTTATAACCTACATAACCTACTTCCGCAGTTGACAAAGGACAACGTTAAAGAGATTCGATGCCAGGTTCACTCTAACTCTATTGTCCAACGTTAGAATGGCGCAATCGCATTCCTTGTCGAGAAGAAGACTCGGTCTTCTGGAAAGACTGCTGCCTAGATTTGCAAAGCGGTGTCACGTTAATAGCACCCAAGCAGATACTGCCCCTACTTCTAGCAGTCATACTTCTTGTGATCCGCCGACTGGCTTGATTTCACCATCTACACCCCATCCATCTCAAGCGCCGCCTCCCAATTTGGTCCCGAATGTCACCTTTACTTCGCCTCACCTACGACAATCCGACCGTCAGCAGATCACCTTGACTGCAATCTTGGCGCGTCGCACTCCTAAGTCACCGACGACTACTACGTCTAGGCGACAGGAAGCGAGCTTTGAAAGGCCCTTTTCTTGCGACACAAGTACGGCTACGGCGGACCTCGAAGATGATGCTCAGGTGTCTCCTACATCTACGACGTCACACAGGCTTGGAACTGCCCTTAAAGTCATCTCCCAGATCCTGAAAGTGGCAACGGCGGCCACTTCGTTCCTCCCTCATGCGCAGTGCGCAATTGGCGGGGTGGCAAGCGGCGTAGAGATGGCCAAGGTTTGTGCTACTACTATCAAACTGCGGTTCTTTCGTGTCCCGACCTTCGATATCTCGTCCTTTGACAGATCAGTCTGCAAAATCAAGCAGACAGAAAAGTCGTGAAGAAAAACCTTCTAGAAGCGCTAAAGAGGGTCAACAAGTGTGGTTCGGGTGTATCCCTTTCGCCTACGATGGCTGAATTGATTCTGAGGTTGAAGAGGTGCGTTGATCCCTTTAATTGAGTCGATGTCCTATGTCACATATATTAACTACTTCGTGGTCAAACAACAACAGTGATCTCCTGACAGATTTCGACTCAGTTGATGAAACAATGAAAGAAAGTTGGTGGAAGAGATTGGTCGAAGGGGATGCTCAAGCACTGAACAAGCATTACGCAAAGCTCTCGTCTGTGCTTGGTACTTTCATCGTCAGTATCCCATGAGCTTGCCAGATTTCTTACTTACTCACGCCACACAGGCTCAGACTGTGATCACTACGGATGGTCATCTGGAATCATTGACAAAAGTAACAGCCGAATTGAAGTCACTCGCTGAGAAGAATAACGAAGCTATCTCTCGGCTCCTCGCAGTATGTTCAACGTGCCCTGCATTTCATGTTGTCTGATGTCGTGCACAGAAGGTGGAACTGAAGGAACTGAATTGTGCCCCAGAAGCTGGATATGACGCAGGCCCAGCCAATTTACGCAGAGCCTGCACTATTGAGACGCGGAAGCAGATTCTGACTGATCTGATGGTGTGGGCAACCGACGACTCCAGTCCACAAGTATACTGGCTCAGCGGGATGGCAGGCACGGGCAAGACATCCATCGCCTACTCGTTCTGTCAGCTGCTCGAGGAGGCCGATTTATTGTGCAACAGCTTCTTCTGTTCGCGGACTGTCAACTCTACCACGGATACTAGATCACTACTCCCCAGTCTTGCTTATCACCTCGCCTCTCACTCTGCATCATTTTCCCAGGCCCTCTTCTCTGCGCTGCGAGCCCCAAGCAACGCAAATGTGCGGCAGAAAGAGTTGGAAAGACAGTTTGAGACCTTGATCGCTGGACCGACAGGATTGTCCTCAAAGTCCTCACAGAAACTTCGCATTTTCGTTTATGATGGCGCTGATGAGGCCAGCGATCTCGACGAAGTAGCGAAATTGATTGGTCTGTTCTTGAAATATGCTGGGAGGCTACCTTTCAAGATTTTTATCTCAAGTCGGCGTGAAGCTGTTTTCAAGCAAGAATTTGGGAGAGAGGGGCTTGCTGAGCACTGTACTTCGCTCCTTCTCCATGAGGTCGAAGAGAACCTGGTCGAAACCGATATCCGCCACCATATTCTCGAGCGCCTTCACCGCGTTTCACACCTGATATCAGAAACCGCTCTTGACACCTTAGTGGAACGGTCTGGTAAGTTGTTCGTCTACGCCTCCGTCCTGTGCTCCTTTTTGGACAAAGGATCCGAAGAAGAGGTTCAGGCACGCCTCGCAGCCATTCTAGCCAATTCGACAACACCTATTGGTGGCACAACTACGCGCCCTCATGACAATCTTGATCAGATTTATACGCAGATTCTCGATGCCGCAGAGATCATGAGCACGGATATATGGCCCGTGCTTCTTATCATCCTGACAACTCGAAGCCCACTTACAGCGGCGTCGATCACGAATATTCTTGGCTTCGAGCATAGGTTTCGTGTCCCAAAAGTCATAGAGTCCTTGCATTCTGTCCTCACAGGTTCGGAATCGGACGACGTCCCCGTCACCATTTTCCATTCCTCCTTTCGCGATTTCCTCGGTGACGACTCCAGAGGGGCTAGATTTTGTCATCTCATATCGTCCCATCAGTACCTCCTGGCTACATGCTGTCTGAAGGTTATGAGGGATCAACTCGTCAGCAACAACATCTGCGAGATATCAAATGACTGTGTTCGAAAAGCAAAGGTTAAAGTCCACAAGTATATTTCAGCGGAGTTGGGATACGCCTGCATCAACTGCTTCTCTCACCTCATGGAGCTGAGCGAAGATCAATTGGTCTCACTTCAAGAAGATCTGCTTGATTTCTTTGACCATCGTGTGCTTAGATGGATCGAGTGTATGGCATGGCTTGACCAGTTCGAAGCTGCTGAGACTCTCCTCCAGCAAGCAGCATTAATCCAAGCAGTAAGCAGGCGTTACAGATTTTCGCGAATGGAGCGCTCACTCCCTTGTCAGCTCGGGTCTGACGTACAGTTCGCAGCCATGGACGCAAGACAAGCTGTGGTCCAATGTCCGATCATCAAAGCTTTTCCATTAGAAGTGTATCGCTCAGCACTGGTGTGGCTGCCAAGACGTTCACGATTGAGAGAACGATTCAAGTTTTGCGATTGGCAGGTCATTTCTGGACTACCAGAAACCTGGGGCGATGATTCACCCGAAACTGTGGATGGTGGCTTCTTGACAAACCACTTATTATGTATCGCGTTTTCTGAAGACGGCAAGTGGGTAGCCTCTGGTTCAACCGACTTAGCTGTACGAATATGGGACGTAGAAACCGGGCAGGAGAAAAGAAAGTTTGAAGGCCATACGGGTCACATTCAATCCATTTGCTTTTCTCCTGATGGACAGAGGGTTATCTCTGGCTCGGACGACAGGACGATACGGGTATGGAATCTGGAAACGGGCGAGGAAGAGAAAAGGCTAGAGGGTCATTCAGACTCTGTGAGGTCCGTCTCGAGCTCACCAGATGGAAGGACGGTGGTCTCCGCTTCGAGTGACACGAAGATACGAATATGGGACTTGAGCACAGGACAAGAGAAGACACTGAACGGGCATTCCGGTGTTGTGCACTTGGTCTCGTTCTCGCACGACGGGACAAAGGTCGTATCCGGGTCATCCATGGACCAAACCGTGCGGATATGGGATATACAGACGGGGGAACAGAAGGAGATGAAGGGAGATCCTGGCATACTGGCCTCGCTCTCATTTTCAGACGATGACAAAAAAGTGGTCGCTGTGTCGGATTGCCTGACAGTGAAAATCTGGGACGTGGAGTCGGGGGAGACGAAGAAGTTGAAGAAACGCCAGAGAGCGAGACAAGCTACTGTATCTCACAACCGACAAGATTTTATCTCTGGAACGTTATCTGCTCTTAGGGAAAATATGACGCTCTCTCGAATTTGGGTGCCGCAACAATTTCGCCATCTTCGGGACCTCGTTGTCTTTTCTCCTCGGGCTGTCTGCTATGCTAATTCTGACCGATTATTCATCGTGCGTTCTGCGCATAAATTACAGCCCTATACTTTTACAATCTAGAGGTGGAGAGGTAGTCATATAGGTTATTTTGGATAATTAACTGCACATTACTGGGAATATTATAGGGGCAGAAAGGTTAGGTACATGCGATAGTTATAATAATTACAGTAAAATCGACTAACACACCTTCAATAAAACTTGGTTGGTCTCCTAGCTAGAATAGACAGCAAACAACGAATCCTTCTCATTAACAAGAACGACGAGTGGCTTCGGTTGCTTCCTCTGGCCTTGCGCTTTAGGGAGTTCAATCTTCCATACAAATAGACCTTTACTGTAAGCTAATAAAGTTTACAGTCCTAGGGTTGTCCCAGGGAGATGTCGATTGTGCGATCTTCGATTGGTCCCTGGATCGTTGCCAGTTCGCTATAAGCGGCACCTGCCAATATTCCAATCACTTCAAATTATCGCGGGCTCGCAAGACAAGATTTCGAATTGGTGGCGTCGATGAACTAGCCAACGGATCGAGAGCAGACTGAGTACTCTCCAGAGAGTGTATCATCGCTGACAATGCTGAGCGGTCCCGGCCATGCTTGCCATCATCTCCGGAAACAAACACGGTCCTCGCGGTTGCTCCCGCCCTCCAGAAAGCAGCTCGACGTCATTCAACATTTCATACCATGTCTACACCAACTCAAAAACCCGCGCACAGCGAAGATATCGTTGGTCAAAAGGTCCTTTACCATCACAGTTGTTGCAGGTCTTTTGTCTAACCACCTGGAATTACAGTTTGACAGGTGCTGTGAGTTTCATGATGCTACTCTTCATACGAGTTCGGTAATTAGAAAGTTGGCGATTTGTAGTGGCGGACCTCTTGGTTAAAGCGTGAGTCGCTCATGAAATTGTCATTTGTCCCTTTTCCTGAGATTTTCACTTCGTCCAGCGGCGTAGGTTTCGGCGCAGGTGTCGTCGCCTCCGTGATCCTCTTCCGCCGTTCGTCACTCGTCTAAGCGATTCCTGAACGTGTCATTCAACCTCTTTCTGCAGGACGGACATGGCCCATCGCCTTATCTACAGGATTTGGAGCAGGAGCAGCCTACGCTGACTGCGACCGATCGTTCAACCCTGCTCGAATTCCCGGAGTGCGGGTTCTCCCCCAGTCTGAAGCATCGGCAGCAGGTACTACACCAACGAGTCAATAGTCATTGAGCGCTAGTTTCTCTTCGGAATGGTCCATGTGAATTGTCATGGCGAGCTGGGAAACACAGGGAGCCTTATTCAAGGACGGGAGACACCTAGATAGAATATTCGTCAAAACTTTCATCCAATATACTTCAGCTTCTACATACCCTCTTTGCGAAACACTCAGTCATTCTTCTTCGACAGATCCAGAATCTTCTGATTTCTATTATGCTCGTCTACTGTCCTAGGTAATTTCTTCTGTTCCTCTCCAAGTACGACCCGTTTGTACAGGACCACTAGAATACAGAGGATTAGTTCAGATGAATTCAGGCTGCGTGAAAGAGTAACTCACGCGAAGATGCAACGAGGATAGGCAAGGAGACAATGATCAGCCGTATCCGACGAGCTTCGAGAGGTAGCTTTTCTTTGGCCATTTCTCCGACGTGGTGGTTGAAGTCAAAACTTGATTCATCCACGGCTACGAATCCTATCAACTCATAAATACAAAAAAATCAAGAAAATAGCTTTTGAAATTCCTAGAATAATTTTGACTACATAATGTACATGATATATAGCTCGAAAGTTGAAATGCAGAATTCTGGTCAAAAAAGACGTGCACAGTCGAGCGGAAGTATGACGGAGGTGGAGACGGCGGACTACAAGAACACAAATAAAACTATCGTGTTTATCACGTCTGCAAGAACGAACGACTTGAAATGGAAGAGAGACAGAGAAGAACACACTGCAAGTCAGCAAGAAGCTTAAGCAACCCAGCTACCGGTCTCCTCTTGGAGTGGCACAATTGAACTCGCAAACACGTTATCCACGTCGCTTGGATCTGCCCTGCTCGACACGACGACGTGCACACTCCTACCGTCCCCGAATTCGTCGTCTGAGTAGTCCACGTTTTCTCTCACCACCAGCACTGTACCCTTCCTCGCCTCCGAGCCCGCCACGACCAATACTTCCTCTCCATCTCTCATCGGCAATTGGGGCCGGATATATTTCGCCAAAAAGGACCGCTCTTCGCCAGTATCGTCCAGACGGACACGCGCTGTCTGCGAGAAGGACATAGGATTTTCTTGCGCAGCTATAACGCGCCCCGTCTTGCCTTCGTAGTCTCCGCTCAGGTATTGGTCGATCTTGGTACCCACGATCCTGACCTTGATGCGCGGTAGGAAGTTGACAATGGATCTGTCGAAGAGCCAATCCTCGTCGAGGACTAGCAAAACAAGGAAAACCAATGTAAGCAAGCTACATGAAGACCAGAGCACGAATCCCATACTATTTGCAGCATCGCGATCTTCTGTGTATGCAAGGCCACCAAATCCACCAGGTGTGACAGCTGCTGGTGTTGGCGCACCATAAGCAGGCGTAGGCCCATATGCTGGTGTAGCAACACTGTGTATTCCAGGTGTAGGTGCCGCAGCGGGCGTCGGCGCGCTCTGTAAGAATGTCCCCAGAAAATAGAGAAAGAAAAAAAATGGACATTAGCACTGAACTGCGCGCAAGGCATTCTGAAAGACTGACCCAGCTGGTGTTCCATGAATCTCCGCCTGCAGGAGGCCTGGGGCTCCATTCACTGGAAGGCGCACCCCAACCACCTCCGCCACCGCTCGCCCTTCCAGGAGTTTGCCACCCTCCAACATTCCTTCCGGGTGTGGCACCTCCCCACCCAGTTGAAGTACCCATTGCACTTGCATTAGCACCCGTTGCGTGCGGATTAGGCGTCCGGCTAGATACATTCCATGCCGGTGTGCGTCCACCATCCGCCGCGTAGGGATTGGGTGTACGTGAAGAGGCGTTCCAGGCTGGTGTACGGCTATCCCCGTAAGGATTCGGCGTACGCGAGGAAGCGTTCCAGGCAGGAGTGCGCGAGTCTCCAGAGGCATACGGATTAGGTGTCTTGCCGACGTTGAACGGGGTCCGGCCGCCACTTGGGACTGCGAATCCACCTCTAGCGTTGTTGTACGGATTCGCGTTCCCCCTTGGAGCGCCTTGGCCTCTTGGAGGTTGGCTAAGGGGCTCCAACTTGCCATCAGGGCTGCATGAATGGAGAGATCAAGATGACTTCGAGTCAGAATTTCAGAGGGCTCACTATCGTCTATACAACTTCTCCTTCTCGATTGAGATGACTTTGTTTCCAGTCCGAAGTTCAACACGAGCAAGAGGTCCGTTGGTGTCCTTTATCGTGCCAACATAACCTTTATGGGGACCCTTTACCACCATGACAGTCGTTCCGATATCACGATCACGAGGACCGCGGCCCATAGCTCCTGATCCTACCATACCACCAGAAGGAGCAACCAGAGCAGGATTCATTTTCGACAAGTCGGTCCCGGGTTTGACAACGGTGCCCTTGGGAGCTAAAGAAGCAAGAGAACGAGTGCGAGTGACAAAGACACCGCCGTTCTCTGTGATGTCCCGGTTATGCAAGAAAGCAAAATAGCCTTGGTGAGTGTGCAAGACACGCCCTTTCCGCCCCTAGAATTTAAGTTAACAGCAGTCTGATGGCCCACAAAAAAGGAATCCTCACTTCTCCGTCAACCTCCTTCACGTTGTCGTTTATACGCAGTTCATGACCCTCCGAATCGGTTGCAATAGCCTTGGAAGAATCCCGGCGCATAGCAATTTGGTGGGGCTGCACGAGGCGGATTTGGCCATTCTGGTCCAGAACGCGGAAAGAGTCTCTTTCGGTCTTGAAGATAACACCAACAGTTTGAGCACTGCAAAGCATATGAGGATTTTCCAGGTTCAATCACGATAATGGGCACTTACTCGAGCTGCACGAGATCGTAGAGTTCGTAATTGCCAACAACATTACTACCAGAACCGACTTCAGCCGCCTCACGAAGATCTTTCGAAAAGACCGAGATCTGCAAAGAGAAGTAGATCAGAACCAGGTGCGTCCGCAATAGAGAGTAAGACCGACCTCCTGCATTGACATGTCGGAAATAAAGGTGACAACATTGTCAGAAACCGAGACAACCAATCCCGTCTCGTCCGCGTTTTGACCTGCCATGACCTTGACGTGGTCACCAGGCTTGAACCTCTTTCTGACACTACGAGCAGGAATCTCCATCTTCTGGCCATCGAGATCCAGACCTTGCGCAGTGATTGTGACGACATCCCCAACAATTTCATCGACGACACCGTGAACGCCGGCTTGTTCACCCTCGAAGACTTCAATATGGTCGCCAGGCTGGAGAACAGCGATAGCTGCCTTCCGCGACGCCTCTGCAATGGCTGACAGATTAACGATGTTATCCTCGCCACCATCTTGTCGTCTTGTGAATTGAGTGATTTCATCCAACGTCGGGTTCACGTCCTCCGTAATCAGCGCGTTGGCTTTGAAATCTTTCTCCAGAAAACCGTCTTTGTAGGTATCATTCTGGAATACGTAGGCCATATTACGCTTCGAAACATTCTTCCGACCGTAGACTTTGATGATCTCTTCGTAGTTGAAGAGCCTTTGAGGTGGGCGGACCGCCCCAGGCGCTGTCACTCCCTTTTTCCGCTTCTTGCCTTGAGCGTCGAGGGCAGCATCGTCCCTAGGGTTCATGTCGATACGTGGAATGAGCCGTAGGCCGACATCCTCTCCTGTATCCGTAAGATCCATGACCTGAGCGAGGTCACCAGCGTATTTCCCGCGTCGGATGCGCACCCATGTGCCTGGCACCAAAGTCGTCTCCTTTTTCTTAATCTGCAAAAGGCTGGCCATTTCTTCGATAGGGACGAGTTGGATTCCGCGGGAGGGATAGACACCGACAAGGCCATTACATGCTTCTTGCACTTGCTTTGCACTCCGAGCTTCGACGTAGATCATACCAGGTAATGAATCTCTTTGGAAGGCCGAGAGAATGCTCAGAGGACGAGCAGTAAATTCGACGTCTATTGCCTTTCGCATGAGACTGAATACAATCTCCCTCTCGCGTCCAGGCTAAAGTCACGTAAATTATTGTTACCCGGTGATCCACAAAATAATGACATACCTTTACACGGACCTGCCAGAGACTGGCGTCGTGCACGGAGGGCATAAGAAGCCGTTGAGGAATCTCGTTCATGTCACCTGTGTATGGCACTACACGATCCCTGTGGCGACGAGCAACCGCTCTGGCAATTTCTTCGGGACTTCGTAGGTCTTCTTCCTCAAAGCGCCTGTCGAGCAGTGCATGGCTTCGCCTTGTCGTCACCTCATCGTCAACCTCATTCTCGTTCGTAATAAAGGTATCTATTTCAGAAAAAGTTAGTTTCAACACGAACAGAGCTATGCGAAGGAACATACCCGCTCCAAATTCTTCCTCCTCTTCCTCCTCTTCCTCCTCCTCGCTGACCTCGGCTTCTATATCGAGGAAGCGGCTCACTGCAGGGCGTTTATGGCGATGCTGTAAGTTAGGACAATATGAATCGAAACGTCATGAAAGGCATACAAGTAACCTACTTTTGCTCGTTTTCTGGCTTTTCTTCCAGGTGCACCACCTTCTTCATCATCTTCATCCTCCTCGTCGTCATCATCGTCTTCTTCGTCTTCCTCATCCTCCTCTTCATCCTGCCCATCCTCTTCGTCCTCATTCCGCCTTGATGAGTTGCTTTTTCTGGGAGCGCCATCCATCTCCTCGTCTCCCTGCTCCACCTCTTCCTCAGCATCCGGAGCATCCTCTACGTCTTCATCGTTTTGAAACATTCTGTGGTCTTCCTCGTCAGACATAGTGGCGGTCGAGGTCCAAGAGACGTTGGCTGGGTACCGTCAGAGGCTCAATTGCTACTTCTGGCAGTTCTGTTTGGCTTGCTCGGCTTTGGGCAAACAGTCCTCGTCCGGCCCGGCGCCCCGCATCTCGAGATCTCTTGCCTTTACGTAATCTTCCCCAACCTTGAGCCGTACACAGATGAGCAGATCTCTGCCACCGACCTCCACCTCCCCCTTGGTCCTAGGCCGCTCTGAATGCAGTTTCTGGACCTGCCTATTGAGCTGTTACCTGAAATTCTGAAATATGTTGTAAAACCTCAACACCTCGCTTCTGCATGCTTGGTCAACAAGGCATTTCGAACCTTCGCCACGACCAGATTGTATGAAAGGATATTTATCTATTCATGGCATAAAGAAGGGAAGGCCAAGGTGAGTCACCAACATGCGGTTTTTGATTCTGTAGTCTAATCTACTGCCAGGTCGTCAAGTTATTCGATACCCTCTCGCGTCGTCCGTATCTAGCAAGCCTTCTTCGTAGGCTCGGTACGCTGAATTTCATGTACAAAACAAAGTCACTGACTGTCAGTCATATTTAGAGATCAGAGATTTCCCGAAAGCGATAACTCTGCTTGATAGTGACGTACTCAATCACGTCCAGCGTGGACTTAGAAATTGCACCGGGCTGAGAGCTTGTACGTGGACGCGAGATGGATCTCTTAATTCGGAGATTCTTGAGGCTTTGATTCAGTGTCCAGATCTGAGAGAGTTGGAGCTGAATGGACACAATGACGGTCACTACGACCCTCGCCTTCTGCTTCACTTTCGTCATCTCAGTCGCATATCTATCATCATGCCAAGTCCCGCCGTTGTGTCCAAGCTAGAACCATGGTTATCTTCGACGGGTAATACCTTAAGAAGTTTAACACTTATCTGCAAGGTTTTTCCATATTCTCCTAAGAGACGTTTTCTCGGGATCTTACGTTTGCTACCAGGCATCGACCATTATTACTGATGCGCTGTTGGAATCCATCGCTCCCTATCTGGTGCATCTCGAACACCTGAATCTCACAGGATGTCCAAAGGTCACACACCGTGGTGTCTGGGCACTCGTGTCCTCAAACTTGAACGGACTCATCGGCCTGGGTTTGGAGGGCGTCTCGCCGAAATTTGTAAGTTACATGGCGGCTCCTTGGATTATACAACGCTGACAACTTTGGCTAGGACATGCAACTGTTCGCCAAACAATGCATCGATTATGACGCTCTCCGTCGCCTGCGTTCTGTAACGCTGACCGTCCAGCAACAAGTATCCATGAAAGAATGGATCTCAGGGGTCATTGATCTGCTGAGCCTCTCGCCTCTAGAACTCTTCCAGATCTACTCCACTGGAGCTTTCTTTGAATCACCCATGACAGACGACATGTGGCAAAAGCTGATTTCAGCTCATGGGACACGTCTGGTCCGATTCTCAATTCATAGAATGTTGATTAGCTTAGAAGCTATTCGCGACATTTGCATCAAATGCATAAACTTAGAACAACTATTCGTCGTCGTAGAGCCGAGCTCATTGGTATGTTATACCGACCTCTTAGGTGGTATTCTAGTTGACTTCTGGTGTCATTACAGGAACAACTAGCTGAAGCCTTGTCGTTTGCCCATAGATTACGAACCGTACATATCAACTATCCCACGGAAGCTTTTAGCGATGCACCCCCAGTCCTTCAAGTCAGTCAGGCATTATCCATTATCAATCGCTGCAGCTCTACAATTTCGCAGTTTGGATGTAATGCAAGAGTTTGGCAGGCAAGCTCTTTACAGTATTTGTGTCCTCTCCCTCCGTTAATCAAATTTATTTCGAATTACCCAGGTTGAACGTCGCATTACGACTGACGAGCACGGCGCTCTGCAAGCACACCGTACGCTTGCTCCCTACGGGAACCCGGAGGTACCAGAGCAGTTCCTTGTGGTGCGAACATGAAGCCTTTCGTAATATTATTTCCAATAGGGTCGCACATGATGCTATTCTGCGTGGGTGGTACCGAGACATACTGCAAGCAAAAGGGTCGAAAAACGAGTGGGCGGTCTAGATTAAATGACAACCGAACCATAAGAGGAGGCCAAGCGTGAGCGCCCCCTGCTGATAATCATGAATGGCGAGAAACATCTTTTTAAGCTAATATGTCTGGAGATTTGAAGCGATCATAACTCTCGGCGACTGAGTCTGAGTCTCTGGAAGGTTCAGTGGTGTCTCATTTGCCAGATACATAAAAGCAGCAAAGTTCAAACTGGCCCCATCCTTTATAGGGACCTCCCCGGTTATCATCCATCCATCCATCCGCTCAGGATCCACAACATCAGGCAGTGGCATTTGCCATCTTACCAGCAACCCATCATACCGCCGATGTCGTCCACAACATCATCCCCTGATCTACTCTTGAGTCAGCAGTCAGCTGTACATCACAGGGAGCGATATCAATCGTCCTCCACGTCTCATACAAATGGCATTTGAAAGACGCCGTTTGGAAAATGAATACAGACGGGGCCAAGGGTTGGGGGAACGACAAGATCACGAAATTCAGACGAAAAAGTGGGCTCATGAAGCTCAGATGGAAAGGGGACGCAGGGCACATGAAGCTGAGATGACGAAGTTGATGCAGCATGAGGCCGACATGGAGATGCGACGTCAGAGAAAGATTGTCAATGAGCTTCTTATGAAGACGGAAAGAGAACAGAAAGCCAGAGATCTGGAAGTGAAACGCCAGCTGAAGAGGTTTGAAGCCCGCTTAGAGTTGTTGCGCAAGAGAGTGGCCAATCTGGCGCACTTAGTCAGAGGTTCAGACTCGGAGTCCGACGACGACTCGATGACTCTGGATTTGTGAAAAATGAAGAAACATTTCTGCTGCAACGCATTTTCATGACCATGAGCTATCGATAGCCGCCTTCTACGCTACATCTTGACTACTTCTGAATCTACTTCTAAAGGGTGGATGATGCTGTATGCAAGAGAATTGAAGTCGCTGATGTTCGGAGTCCCTCCACCCTTTCACTACTATTACAGAGGACGTGAACTACTGTATGAGTTGCTGTACTAGTCATTCATCATCATTCCAATGTTTCATTCCAGATTGTGGGTCCAGACATGCAGTTTCACCGTGTGTACCTAGTGCACCAGCAACCGTGAATTCGCCCATGCGTATCGTCCAGTGGAAATAGATAACGGTCTTCCTTGGACTTCTTTTTCATTGCGAACCTCCGGCACGCATCGACCTTTCAGTACAGCAATGTTTGAGCGCTCAGAGTCACGATAGCAGGCTCTTACTAGTATAGCGAGATTGTTTCTTTTCGGGAGGGGATTAGCGCCCGTCGCCCGATGTTTGTCTGTCAGGTTTATTTTTGCCCAATAGTAAACCTGAAACTAAGGAACTACGCCCACATTGATGACCCACATCCCGCCCATGATTGATTTCTACTACACACCAAACGTATAACAGGCCAGAACTTCTGCTGCAGTGGATCAAACCCCCCAAGTTCTTGCTGCTTGCTTTCGAACTTCAAGGACAATATTCCGCAAATAATGTCCTACACCCAGCAGCCAACTCCTAATCCCGGCATGACCGTCGGTGGTGGTGGTGGAAATCGCAACGTGAAAAATCTCCCAGTCGGTGCAGACGGCCGTGAATGGAGTGAAGGTTTGCTTGACTGCTTTGGTGACTGTGGAACGTGTATGTCGTCGCACGTAGCAATGTTTTTAGTCATTTTCCTGACAGACTGATAACTTTCTCTGCCTAGTCCTCCTCGCGTCTTTCTTCCCATGCATCACCTACAGTAATGTCAAGCGTCGCTACGAGCACCTCAATAACAGAGGATATCCCGATCCTGAACATGGCGGCAGTTTCTGTAGTAGCGATTGCATGGTTCATGGACTTCTTACATTTTGTGGATGCGGATGGGTCCTCCAAGTAAGCTTCTTCTCGTTGAATGCGGTATCAACTTCTGACTGTCTTTTTAAGATGGGCAATCGAGGAAGTATCAGGCGGCGGTATAACATCGAAGGTGGCTCCTGTGGAGATTGCTGTACGGCGATGTGCTGCACACCTTGCGAACTCACCCAGGAGTCTCGCGAGCTCGCTCTTGAGGAGGAAAGTTTCGGAAAGCAAGGATAAGGGGATCCTGATTCCTGTATCCTATACTGGCATTTCTGGTTTGCGTTGCATTTGCATTTGTGGGTCGATTGCATCGAGACGCCTGGTAGTCTTGAAATCATGTTGTCAAATTATTTGTATGATGCCTGCATGTGATACCTGTACTAGTAGTATGATCTATACATACTATACATGCAGGCCAGACAAGCAAACATGGTGCGAAAGAATCGTATGCTCTGATCGTCAGCAGGCTCGAGTCATCAGAATTGGATATTTTACCGGATTTTCACAGTATTTAGAATGGCGTGTGCGGAGGGAAAACCATGGGGCCACGAATCTCTTCCCTCCTCTCCGAGCCACACAGCAATTCCACCAGAGTCAGAGCAAAGGGGAAAGCAGTGCCTAGTAATCCATTAAATCAGGGCTGAATCCTGGGACAAAGAACATGAAACAATACCTGGACCGCGACTGACCATGTCTCCTGAGTCACCCCACCAGACTAGCAAAAAGAGTGGGAAGAACACACCTTGTCACTAGGTTGTTGGAAACTACTACGGGTTCCTCAAGGTATTCAAATTCTGATGTTGTGAAGAAAAGGTTATCTCTGCATGGCAATACGCCCCTAATTTTACCCACCTTGTTCTAGTTCAACCTTGACACTCGGATGGGAGGTAAGCGGCTGGCGAGGTAGTTTTGCAGTCTTAGCCGCAAGGCTCCCTATAATCAGGAGGTGTATTAGACGAGATATGTGGCAAGTATGGGCAACCCACCTGCACAGATCATTCCGACCAACTTGTTCCGCTCGATATACCTTCTTATAAGCTCTTGAACAGATGGATGCTTAGACATAGTCTCTGCACCTTTGGCGCCTCCTGGAATGACAAGGAGATCGTAGAGATCCTGCCAGGCGAAGAGGTGAGCATGATAGACAAAGACGTACTCAGATATGAACTCACGGGTCCGCACGAAGATAGATCGAAGTAGGTATCTGGCATGATGTGCACACCCCTCGAGCATTTGGCGGTAGGTGGGCTCACTCGTTGCGGTGTTGCGGTATTAACGTCCGGCACATAGGCAGATGTCGCCTTTACACCTCCTCGTACCAAGGTGTCGTAGGTAATGGTACTGCGGTGATAGGTTGACAGTTGCGTGCATCAAATATTCACACAAAGGAGGGTCTTCTTACTCACAATTCCATTTCTTCAGTGCCATCTGCTATTAGAATGAGAGCTGAGGGCATTTTTGTGATGGTGGTCGAACACAGAGAGAGGCTATTACATAGGGGCCATCAGGTGACCGCTGCATGAAATCACTGCGCCGCTGCTGGCCCCATAAGGACCAAGGTCTTCCCAGCATCGCATTATGACACCTCTGCGCCTTTCTCATCCTGTTAAACACATCGACAACACTACGAGTCCCGAAAAGCCATCCAGCTGGTGCCATGGGACGTGCAGAGACGAGTCTTAGTGACCTACCCGAAACTGCCAACCTTCCTGACCGGAGACGAAAATTAGTTTTGGTATCTCGAGCCCTTGGCTATATCTCATGCCTAGCACTCTTTTACTCGTTTGCCATTGCTTTGAAGAGGTCGCCATCATCGTTCTCAGCCCTTGAGGTGCTGCCCTTCTCATTCGGTCTACATGGACAAGGTTTCTGGACCAGGGACGAAGTCTGCAAACCTCCGTCGGCCAATATATTTGCAACGAGTCCGCCTCGTTCGAACAATGGTTTATTTGCCAAAGCTTCAAAGGCCATAGACCAGTATCTCGCCAAGCGAACTGCCAAGTCGGACATTGACAGTCTGGCTATCGCAGTCGTCACTCCTGGCGGCATCGTTTTCGAGCGAGGATACGGTGTTCTGAAAGCGAACGAATCCAATGTTGAAGATCAGAAGCCTGTCGATTCCAATTCAATCTATAGGCTTGCAAGTATCAGTAAAATGTTTACCGCCCTCGAAACTCTTATTCTTCGAGAACGTGGCGTCCTGCAGTGGTGAGCGGCTTTGTGCAATATTATGGTTGCCACCTACACTGAATTCAGGGATGATCCCGTGGATAAGTTTTTGCCTGATTTTTCGACACCTTCTGAGTCGTTTGGGTGGAGTTCATTTCTCGATGGCCTGGAAAGCAAAGGAGAAAGAACTCGAACCACTCTCCGCCAGCTTGCTAGTCACCTATCAGGTCCGTAGCGCGTGATGCATTGCTGTGTCTTACATGTTTTGATGTGATTATTCTCAGGTATAGGACGCGATTATCCTCCTTCTGATTTAGAAGACTGGCCGCACACCAAATTTTTGAAAGATCAGAATCAGGCATTTGTCATTGGACGCGATTACAAAGAAGTCATGGAAGCTGTATCCAAGTACCCATTGGTCAATGCACCCTATACGTACTCTATCTATTCAAACACTGGTTTCGACCTTCTAGGCCTTGCCAACGTAGCTGCCAACCGACTAGCAAGCTCAAATCCGTCAGCAGAGCCGCAGACGCACAAAGAGCTCCTGAAACGAGACGTTTTCGATCCTTTGCAGCTCAATAGTAGCTTCTTCCGCGTCCCGGACGAGGAAGAGGTTAAAGCGAACATTGCCGTACCTTCTCAGAACTCTGAGTGGGCTGATATACCACTGGGTGATACTGACGATGCAGCTGGTGGGCAGTACAGCTCGCTGCGAGACTTGGCGACCCTCATGAAGACATTTCTGTCCCCAACCGCCAGGGGCGGAATCTTACCAGCCCATGTTGTTCGGGAGTGGCTCCACCCGCTGTACACCTGGAATCCCAGCAGTCAACAAGTCGGAGCGCCTTGGGAGATCTTTTCCGTTGCAGGTTCAACTGTTTATACCAAAGGTAATTAGTTTTTCTTCCTGTATGTCGATAATGTGCTGATAGTGTTTGAAAGGGGGAAATTTACCAGGCTATCATTCTGTCTTCGCAATTGTACCAGAGTACTCCGTTGGCGTCGTCATACTCGTCACTGGCACATACGCCGACACCGACACGTTGCTCAAAGAAGTCGGCAAACGCCTCTTGCCTAGGCTCGAGAAACTTCATCAAGTCGAGTTGCGCAGACGTTATGTAGGTACTTGGACCAATGGGAACGACATTGCAGAGATCGACCTCAAGAAAGGCGTGTTGTACCTCAAGAAACTCAATGTTGGTGGCGTGGATGTCCTGAAGGCCGTGGAGGATATGGATTATGGCCTGGTAGAGAGAAGCGGTAGTCCTGTGGCACTTTGGGCTACAGGCAGGGTTGGAGAATTCAGGTGTGTTGCTGCTCTATGTAGACCTTGTCATTATGTCAGTCTGACTTTATTTGTTTTTCTCTATCTAAAAGGTTGGCTTTTGGACGACCAGCACTGAACAAATTACCCGATATTGCTTGCTTCCCCTACTGGCTATCTCTCGATAACGGACTCAACAGCCGTGGGGCGCCCATCGACTTACTTTTCTGGAAGAGCGGTGTCCTGACATATCCCTCGGGGGGTGTCAGTTTTGGTAGAAAACGATGAGGAACGAATCATACTTGATCCCTTTGAACTACACAGCACGCTTTATGTAATACCGTGTATGTCTATCTGAAGTACTGCCAGGCATTTGAAAGTCGACTTCCCAATGGTCAATTTGCAACAAGTGGGAACAGATGCTACTCAGCTGTCGTGCCAGCAAATTCTTAGGATTAATGAATGATAACCAGAGAGGTCGGACGACGGGTCTGGAGTTATTTTTAGCGCACACATTGAGGCCATATGCAGCTTGCATCTTGCCGCTGTCGACGAGTCTTTCTCCTCTACCATCACTGGTGTGTAACACATTGACTATCTTGCTGTCGGATGGCTTCTGACGCGCCTCTCGCATTGCAGGCTTCAGTCCAAAATGACTGTGCCTTGTTCGCAGTGGAGGGTTGATGACCCGTTGGACGTGCTCAGTGATTATGATCCTGACTCATGCAAGATCGATGGTGGGCATCCATGCAAGGAATGCATGAATCTCGAGGAGGTAGATGCGAACATACGAAAGGCGTACGACCTTCTAGAGTCTCTGGCGCGCAAGCGTAAAGAAGTGAAGGAAAAGGTCAATCAGGCACACGACCCGGTTTTACGCCATCTTCCTCATGAGATTGTTTCTTTGATTTTCGAATATTGGGTAGAAGACTCCAAAACCAACGCGTTCCCTGATGACGTCGGCCTCAGTCATGCTGTATATTCGCAGTCTGTCAAGATTGTTTTCGAGAAACCTGCCCCACTAGTTATCTCAGCGATATGCCGGACATGGAGGCAAATCTCATTCAGCCAACCAAGGCTCTGGACCTCTCTCAATATATTTATGAATGATCCCGACAAATTGTCCACGCAGCATCAATTAGTCAACGAGTGGCTGGGACGCGCTGGAAGGCTTCCTCTCGATGTGTGGATTCACTGTAGGCCAGACGTATTCGAAGAAGAATGGGACGTCTCGCTTCTGGACACGATAAAAACGACATCCTCTCGTTGGAGAAATCTACGCCTTTCTCTTCCACCTCATTTCTGCTCTAGGCTGCTGTCTGGGTCTCTGTTGGTGCCTTTGCTAAAGACTGTCAAGATTTTGGGCAATAATTCACCTTACGCCGGAACCCTTCATCCGTTTGAAGTACAACTGCCAGTGTCCCCAAATCTGCAGGAATTCCAACTTTACTATGCGCTGCCTATAGGCAATATATCTATTCCATGGAGCCAGTTGTCCACATTCGAAATGGCGCCCATGTCACTGAACGATCTGTTCCTTGTGCTGCGTCGCATTCCGAGGCTACAAAAGTGTACCGTCTTTATCTTCCAGCGGGAATCGGAAGATTATCCACGTATGGAAGTACTATGTCGCTCCGTCACGCATTTCGAGCTTTGGCTGAATTCGCAACAACACTTGTGTCTATTCGAGTACCTAACGTTCCCATCCCTCCAGCGTCTCGTTCTGCATAAGATCTCGCAACGGATTACTATTGATGATCTGATACCATTTTGCATTCGTTCTGGATGTCAGATCAAAGAACTGCAGCTAGAAGGTTTCGGGGATTCTCTGAAAGACGAATCGCTTATCAGTCTTCTAGAGTATTTGCCAAGCATTGAAAAATTATCACTTCTTATACCACTCTCTTATTCCTTGAGCAACAGCACATGGATCACCGATCGCCTCTTCGAGCGCTTTCAAATGAAGACTACGTCTATACAGGGACAGCAGCCATTTCTTCCTCATCTAAGAGATTTGAAGATATCAGCCTACCCAGCTATCTCATTCTCTTGGGCGTGTGTGTTGGACACCCTAGATGTACTCCATGCGAGGATAAGACACCCAAGTATACCAGCAGGTTCTCAGATACACGTCCATATCAACGTCGACCACCTAGACACCCATGGCCCAGTCCACTTGGATGCCGCCAGTCTTCGTCGCATTGCAAAAGCAGAATGGCGCAATTGCATTTCACTTGTGATCCTAGATAGTGGTGTTCCAGTCGATCTTATGCAGCTACCTAACGAGCCTTCGGATACGGATGAATAATGGAAGGCTATGGCCACCATTTCGGCAAAAAAATATTTCAACGTATGATCAATTTATTTAAGGGGCAGCTCAACTGAGGACACTAGGAACAGGGCATGACTGTTTCGATGCTATATAGCTAGAGTGGCGTCCCCCCCCCCAACATGAGTCACTGACGGAAGTAAGTTGGACACAATGTAATCGATAGTACCAGCGCAGGGTACCCATCGGGATCCAATTATTTTTCTGGTCTTTCCTCACCTTCGGGTTGGTGGCGGGTGTAAAGTTTGTGTTCTGGTCAATTGTCTCAGTAGTGGCTGTAAATAAGCAATGTCAACTGAATGTGCGTCATGTACCCCAGCCTAGTCCGGGACCGTAACACCATCTGTGAATTAAAATGAAAGCAACTAACCCAATAATTTTACTCTTCCTCATTATCATCTAATTCCACGCAAGGTGACTGACCAGAATCGAAGGCAACGTAATTTTGTTGGTGCTCAAGGATTGAGGATGCTCCAGGATGCATCCTCCGCCTTGCACTGGTCCTCCCATCGCGTAAGACTTGTTCCTTAGAAGAATGGTCAAACAAGCCATAACCATTGAAAGCATTGATAGAGCGTTGAAGGAGACTGTTATAGGTTTGAACACTATCTTGAGAGATGACACCAAAAGATTCCGGAGTGACACCAGCAACCCAGATATCGTATGCGGTATACTTGTCATTTGACACATAGCGATTGCTACGACATCCTGGAGAAGGAAACATAACATCTGCCCTTTTTGAGGCAAGGGCAAAGACCAAGCGGGTGATAGGGGAGGGTGTTTCACCCTTTGAGAATAAGTTGACCTCATACGGATCCATCAAGTCGAACAGCGCAGTGCAGACATTATGGGTGAAGGATGCGTCATTCTTGACCTGTATGAGAATTGCAGATACAGATTCAGGTTCCAAGGAATCATTGAATAGAACTGGAATGACAAGATCGACTCCACGATGGTTGTCGGCACAGATGATTGCTGCGCCGCGACTGATAAGACACGAAAGATACTGCCGGTTCACCATGGAAAAGTCATTGACTTTGATGAAATGGTTGAACCAAATAAACCCGTCAGTGAAAGCCTCTTCGAGAGTCTCCCCGTCTTTTCCTTCGACATGGCAGGATGGTTTGTGCTGCCCCAAAGATCTATGGTGATCACTGGGGAGCAGAGCACGCAAGAAGTCCAATGCAGTGATGATGCGACCAGAGGTCCAGCCATCGTTTTTGGGGTCCATTGATCGCTTGCCCAAGGGCAAAATATCCTGACGATCAGGAGCCTTGACTGCCTTGTCACGAGCTAGTAGAAGTAGAAGGCTTGCAGCCACTTCGCCTCGGTTACCTGCATCCAAGTACGAAGAATCAATATGATCGAGCAGACTTGTCGCCACAAGATCCCCGTTCATGTACGTGGCAGTTGTCATTGCATCAAAAGCAGCCTCCGCAAGGAGAGGCTCGGATGGAGAAATTGTCACCATGCTACGAAAACCCGCCGTTGCAGCAAGACAGAGGCGCATATGGCGTTCAACTTGTGTTCGTTACGCTTCGCGCTCGGCCCATGATGCAGATCTGAAATCTAGACCTAGGCGGATAGCTAAACACGCGAGCAGTTCGGCCGGTCTAAGTTCAGTTCTCATTAGAGATGGTTCACTTGACAGAAGTTTGACCTGCGCATAATTGACGATGGAATTCTTGATGCTTCTATCGCCACAGTCATAGAGTGTTGCAAACCTGAAGGAGAAACACAGGATCAGCAATTGAAAGCGCTATATGTGCATGATACGCACAATGCTCGACCAAGGTGAGCTATATGATGCGTGGACGCAATCTCTCCCAGCTTCGACTCTCCATTCGCCTTCACTTTGATGGCAAACTCGTCAAAGCCCACTTCTGTGATAGGCGAAAATCGGTGCAGGTAGAGGGTTGTCATACGGTTGGAAGGATTGGATTGCAAATCAGGAGAGAAAAGATGGGACTTTACAGCTGTAGACAGAAAGACGGAAAAAATAGGCATGTCTTTGATTTTGTGAAGTGTTTGCCGAAGTGCAGAAAAATAAGTCCACGGCTGGCCCTCATCCTGCTCGGCCAGTAGATGTGACTCATCCCAGCATATGATCACAACAGGTTCCGCCCTGAAATACTTGGCTGGGTCGAGTAATTGTACAACCTCCGACGCGGCGTCTGCAATGACGGACTTATCTATGACCTAGATGTTTAGTTGACCATGTGATATGAAATTTATTGATTGCGTACTGTGTGGGTCGTTTCCAAGAATATAAGGCGGGCTGCTCAGCTTTAGGGTCGCAGTAGACGACATTATATTAGAAAGATTTTTAGAAAATCATCACTAAGCGAAGCATGGCGAGCAACAATGCCAGCTTACCTCTGCTGCGCGTTTCAAAACACTGGCATAGAATTTGCTCCGATATGGCCCGTGTGATCCAAAAGTCCCTCCTTCGGACATCTTCTGGCGGAATGTGGAAGACAAAAGATGCAAGCGCCGTCTGGCAGAGCGTATGGAACCATCAGCCAGGTCATCCAGGTCTTTCTTGAGGTCTTTGACTATCATGTCCAATGCTTCCTTAGCCTGTGCCATAAGAGCATGCAAGAATGCGTTGCACCGCCTTTGAACTGTTTCTTGGTCCCAGTATACGTTCTTGAACCAGTCTCGAACCTCAATGTCACCCGGTGGGAATGCTTGATCCTGGATTCAGAAAGTTGCAAGCTTTCGAACAGCACAGAGATATACCATGCGCGACCGGAGATGCGAGACATATGGGAATATAGAACCTGCGTTTAGCCAGTTCGTCATGAGTGCGAGACTTTCCGGTACCAGACGACTGTATATGCGCCACATAGCGGGCATAATGATTCGTGGCTGCCATGTAATCCTGTAAGATAGCCTCGACGAGATCAGCAGTTCTACCCTTATACTCAGTTCTCCAGGCTGACACAATTGCTAGAAATGATGATTGTGAATGGATGCCAGAATTCTGGAGAAGATAGATTCGGAAACCTTCTGCTGTTTCCAGACGAGGCACATAAGCAATCTCAGCTGTCTTAGTGTTAGATTCCAGTGAAAAAAGATAGGCTAAAGAGATAATCAGGGATATGCAATTGACCAAGTCAGTGTTCCGTACCAATCCCGCTGAACCAACTGCCGCTTTCAGAACACCGTTTCAAGACAGTCTCGAATTCTTCCCGCTTTGACTTCAGGGCGATTTCAACAGCATCTTCGGGGATAGAGTCGACGATCTCCCAAGCTTTTATTACAAAATTGAGAGTTGCGACGACATGTTGGAAGTCCGAGTCTGCCACCAGTTGCTTGAGAGGGGCATCAAAGGATCGTAAAGCCTCTTCGATGTCAGCCTTTCGGTCTTCAAGGAAAGGAAACTTTGGGCGTTTTTCACTCGGGAGGTTGAGTGGAGACTGGTTGGCGGGACGTTTTTTGGAGGACAATCGTTGGTCAACATCCATTTGGTCCATTGTGAAGAGAGGCAGCAACTGTCGACTACTATCGCTGCCCTAGAGTTTGAAATATTTTGATGGGAGTCAGA